>BOPP01000046.1:8076829-8103829 GCA_017312745.1 Gryllus bimaculatus | reverse complement strand
CCACGCCACGCTCCGCAGTCCCCGGCAACGCCACGCCAGGCCCCGGCCACGCCCGCCACGCCCGCCACACGGCCGCCACGCCCGCCACGCCCCCGCCACGCCCGCCACGCCCCGCACGCCCCGCCACGCCCGCCACGCCCGCACGCCCCCGCCACGCCCGCCACGCCCCGCCACGCCCCGCCACGCCCCGCCACGCCCCGCCACGCTCTGCCCGTCGTCTCCCACTTACTCTGTCCCTCCGACTCGCTCCGCCGCCCGCCCCCCGGCCACCACAATCCTCCGCACCGCTCAGCCTCACCCCCGAGCCCCCTGCTCCCCTCAACTACTTCCGTCCTCTCTCTCTCCGCACCGCCCTGCCCATTTTTCGTATCCCCCCTTCGACACGCCCTCCCCTTTCGATTCCCTCCGCCCCTCCACCCCGCATCCGTTCTCCCAATCCCCTCCGCCCCTCCTCACTCTACAACCACCCTGCCCCCTTCCACTCTGCTCCGTCCTCCCTCCCCCGCTTCTCACCTTCCACTCTGCTCTATCTCGCTCGCCCCACACTCCGTGTTACCCATTGTGCTCCAGTCTCCTTTCTAGACCCGACCAGTTCTTACTCCCACCTACTCCAATCTGAATGAAGGGTGTCTTACTTCCCACCCGGTGCTGCCCCGAACAAGACCCCTTCGCTTGCTCAGCCCGTGCTACCGGTTTGTAACGCTTGCATACTGCCTTAAAACGAAAATAAAAAAGACCTTAATGGAAAGGTGTAATGAAATTGCCACACTGGGCTATTACAAGTTGTTGTATCAGTATAATAAAATTAATGAAAATCGTGTTGTTGATTAAAAAGTTTTGAAGGACACACAAACATACATTCGTTATCATAGAAATGTAGAATAAATCATACACCGAATGAAATATAAATTTCATTTTTTTCAAATACAACTCTTACATATATAATATATTGTGCTTATTGTGCTAAATAATACATCTTTTGTATCATGTTTTCCATACACAGTCCAGAAACTGTTGTGCAAGATTTCATTAACAATTGTGTTAACTGACTTCCTATAATATTTCATTTTCAGGAACATAACTCTAAAACTAGAACTATTATTTCAATTCGCCAGTTTTGTAGCTACATTTCAATGTCATTCGTCAATACATTGAATGATACCTCGATCCCTATAACATGTTAAGAGGATTTTCTTTTTTTGGAAGGAAGAAATCAAATGTAATATCGCGAGGGTTCTGAGAATTTCTAAGCCGCAATATGGATGCATTTTATTTGTCAATTATTAGAAAGCGTTTCGAAATGCTTACACACTTTACGTGACTACTTACGGGTTAACAGGGCAGTAGAATAGAGAATAAAATTTGATGAATTGTGTCATATATTCAGGGGAAAATATATTTTACTACTGACACTTTAAAGCAGTGAATACTATATATTAACATTTTTATGAAATTAGCTTTGAAAGTAAGCAATTCATTTCACGTGAATCAGAAATGAAAAAATAGACAAAATAAATTTGTAGTATATGAGAGTTTTCTATATAAATATTTTCATTGCGTCATCTTTAACATAGAAGTAAATAATATATTGTATAAAGAAGTCATTACCCTCATTAATACACATTTGTAGACATTCAGTTGTAATACAAGTAATGGCACAGAAAATACTACACTTGTGACGAGAAATAAAATAGACAATTGATTACATATATTTCTTTTGAATTTAAAATAGTCATAAACTCTCTCTAGAATGGTTTAAAAGTACTCAAGATTTTCTTCGTTTTGTGAAACGATTCAGTTTATTATCTAGTACGTCGTCAAGGGCTGTAATGACCGGAATAACGACCTGGGTATGATGCTGGCTATAAAGGTACGCATTATGAATATAACGACCACAATAAACATGTCCATACTAAGTACAGAATGGTTAATGAACAGAAGAGTGATAATAAATGCATCGATATTTACTTCTTTTATCACTGAAGATATGCATAGTTTTTAAACAAATATGCTTTAAACTCAAATTGTTTTGTGCAAAGTTGTGAATTTTCAGGATTCACAAAACCACTGAAATTTATAGAATAAGCAAAGAGAGCATTCAAAAGTATATCACAAGAATTAAAATCTATATTATATATTTTCGTTATTTTTGATATTTCATAGCAATGAAAATAATTTAGATAATAGCGTTAAATACGTGATTATATTGTAGTTTTAGCGATATGAAATTTCAAGATTCACAAGGATCTATACCGAACTATTATACACTAAATGTGGATACTATTTCATAACTAATATTTTATAAGTGTTGAGAACCATAAACAATCGTTCGACAACATCTATCCAGATATTTAATTTTACCCATCTGTATACAAATATAATGAAACAGATAATTTTCAAATTAACGAAAGGACACTTAAATGTATTCAAATATATCTTATGGTCCTGAAACTTAAAACGATTTATTGTAAATAGCTGCAAGCTAATAATGTAAACAGTATTAAGGTACAGACAATTAAGATACTCATTGTCTATATATTGTAAAATTATTTCCTATTTGTGATTAATAAACATGAAAGTTTCTTATCAAAGAAGAAATATCTTATTACAATAATTTTTGATAATGTACCACATTAAATATCCTCTTCTAATTCATGGGAGGAAAATATAACATGTACAGATCGTGAGAGCCCGACAGAAAATAGGAAATGACAAATTTCGTAATGGTGGAAAGAGTAAGAGAGAGAGAGAGAGAGATGGAGAAATAGAAAGGAATGGAGAGTGTGTGAGAGAAAGGAAGGTAGCAAGGGTGTGTGTGTGTGAGAGAGAGAGAAAGAGAGGGACGGAGAAAGAGAGGAGGGGGAGAGTGTGTGAGAGAAAGGAAGAGAGAGTGTGAGAGATAGACACTGGAGAAAGAGTAGCGCAGAAAGAAAGAGAACGCGAAGAAGGCAAAGAGGAAGTGCGGAGGAGAGTGATACGGAGGGCGTGTCGCCGCGTTTCGTTAGTCGAATGTCGTTACGTTCGTCAGCCTGCCGCGTGAGGGCGCATACCAATGCCGCTCCGAGGGGAGCTACGCGACGTGACGCGCGGCGAGAAAGAGTCGGACGGCGAAGAACACAGCGGAGTCCTAGGGCCGTTTATCATTCTCTCCACACGGTTCATAAGCGAAACATCCGAAAAAAACACAATTTCATTCACTGTCAGAGATTCAATTTATTATTATTATTATTATTATTATTATTATTATTATTATTATTATTATTATTATTATTATACATTTCTTCACGAGATCTTTTTTCACGAGAATCAGTCATTATGGGGCCACAGCGATACGTACATCCCGCCGGGGCTTAGTCTTGAATATCGGAGTAGATGCATGTTACTTTCCAATGGGGGAGGGGGATCAGCATTTTAATGTTGATTCCTTTTTTACACCCCAGGGTAGTTATCCCTGGGATATAGGGTAAAATTCTGACGATAAATGATGAAGTAGACGCACATACAGAGATAACATAGAGATATACACACAACACAACCATGCCCGTGGAGGGACTCGAAAATCAGGACGTGGTCCGATATAGCTACGACACTACTGCCTTAGGAATCTCGGCCATCGGATCAACTTTATTATTATTATTATTATTATTATTATTATTATTATTATTATTATTATTATTATTATTAAACAGTATACAATTAAGTGTGATATATATTAACATAATAAATCTTCTTACAGTAATGCACCTTAATAGGATAATCGCATATAACGCAAGGAGCATGTTTAATAATATCTTTCGAACATTCAGCATTTTTGTGTAACTAATATGAATAATTTATTTTTATCAAAGATTTGTAAAAAATATAACAAGAAATTCATTTTTATAACGCAAATACTTTTATTTAATTATAAAAGACATTCAATACACTCTCCTGTGTCGTTTACTTTGACGTATTAGTAAAGCTAGTGAAATCTGCTAAGAACAAAACCCATGTTTAGATATAAACCAAATTCAAATTCATTTTTTTTAATTTGTCTACTCAATATATTTTGATGAAAACAAGATAAAATCTGTTTTCTTATACTGACATAATAAAATGTAACATTGCTTTTAAGAAACTAAATAAATCAGATAGAAGAATGGATGATTTTTCATTTTTACTGTTTTATGACTTCGTTAAAAAAGAAATAATATATAATTTAGTACACCCAAACTGCTGTATTTTGGCTATTTCACCAACCAAAAGTGTGAAAAAAATGTAGCACTAAAAAATGAGGTTATCTATAAGGAGTGTATGAATATGAAATGCAAAGAAGCATACTCTTGAAGATAAAGTGACGTGTAATTTAATACATAATATTGTATGTTAGAATTTAATGAGGTAATTTAAGTTATTTATGCTTCGTTAATACGCGCTTAGATTTCAAGTTGTGCAAATAGAAGATATCTGTACACATCATGGTTTATTTTACTGTCAAAACAAAATGCTGTGTTTGTTACGACTTGATATGTGTTTGGACTATTTGACAATAAAATAATATGCTACTGAAACGTTTTAATAGTCGAATAATGCACTGAAAATAGGAAGAAATTTGTATCATACTGCAACTGTTTGTAGAATTCGGTTACGTATTCCCACGATTCACAACCATGAAAATGATGACAGTTACAAATTGGTAAAAATTGACCTAGGGAAGCGAGAATGCGGCAAACATAGGGAACTTTCGTATGATATACCTTCAAAACCCTAGAATAATGTTAAGAAGACTGAAAACCAAATAGCAAACGTCTTATAATAGTAGTAGGGAAGGCAGAGGTTTCATGAGAACGAAGTAAAAAAATAAGAAAATCAGTTCATCACTTTTTTCAACCCTGATTTAGAAGCTCATGTACAGAGCATTCGTTACGAAGGTACTGACTGTATATTAAGACCGACTTGACGATTCTCATGTAAAAAGTTTTTATGAGAATGACTTTTATTACTTTTTGTAATTTTCAGAAACTCTATTCTTGTGTTTTAAACGCACGACGTTTTGATGTTTCTCATTGAGTCAATGAAACTATAGAAAAAAAGAAATCTGTGGAAGTGAAAGTACATATTTAAAGAAATTTTTTATCGTCTGTATTATAGTTGCTTATGTTATATTGTTTTTGGTTTGTCACATAAATAAACTTTTGTAACAATTTATTATCATTCGCGTCGTTTCGATCATCGATGGTATTTTATCAAACAAAGAGTTTTTCTTCGCGGGGGGGGGAGTAAAGACACATTTCCTAACCAAAAGCAAAGGACTACAACACTATATTGGTGATCATAAAATATGAAAGAATCCTACCTACAAGACATATTCAAAATATAAGAAAAAACTCGCAGCAATAAAAACATACTATTAAAATTTTAATTCAATAGAAAGTTGTGCTGGAAACTAGTATTATAATATCTTTTAAAATTAATGGTTTGAACAAATTATTTTAGATATTATTGTAATTCAATTCTCGTTCTATATGAGTGGTACCGAATGTGTGTTATTTCATACGTTTAAAAGGTTACTAATGCTTTAAATAATTTTGGCAGGTACTTTGCCAAGCCACGTAAAATAAATAAATTATAAAAGTATATGATTTGGTGACTACTAAAAAATTAACAACTCTACATTCATTTAAAAATACTGAACTAAATGATCCAAACATATTTAAAGTTCACAACAAAAAAAACACCATCTCTTGCAGCGCCTTAACTTCATTAAAACCTCATCCCAATTCCGTAGTACATCATAAATCTGCCAGGCTGCGTCACTAATTCAGTATCTGAAGCAGAGCAAACCCGCGCGCCGTGTCGCGGGGCGAGGGGTGCGGCGGGACAGCGTCGCCTCTCTGAACGAACACCCGGTCGCCCGGTCGGCCGAGGGACAATCGAATGGGGCGGGGGCGGCGGCCGCCGGGGCACAATTGGCGCAGCGCGCGCCATTTCCGGGCGGAAATTCGGCGCAGCGGCCGGCGCCGACTCGGAGCGGCCGGCGGTCGCTCCCTTCGGGAGATCGGCGCGGGCCGATCAGCGGTGGTTTCCTGCGGCGACGTGAGTGTTCGCGGGCAATCCGTGGCCACTTCCGGCGGACGCGAGGAAGATGATAAGCGGAAGTGAAGGATTGCGGCGAATGTGGAGGTGGCGAGGAAACGCTCGATTGGAGAGGGGTGTGGGTAATGGCAAGCGGATGGAGAAACATGTCGAGGATGAAAAGACTAAATTTGTGAGTCACGTGAACGAAGAGATCGACAGTCAGAGCGAGAGAGAGAGAGAGAGGACGGAGAGAGAGAGAGAAGGGAGGGAGAGAGAGAGAGGGAGGGGGAGAGAGAGAGAAAGAGGCAGAGGCTAAGACAAGAAGAGATTATGTGAGAGATAAGGAGCCGGTTGAGAGAGAGGGTGAAAGAGAGGGAGGGAGAGAGGGAGGGAGAGAGAGGGGGAGGGAGAGAGGGAGGAAAAAGAGGGCAAGAAAAGAAGTGGATGAAGTCGCAGATGAAAAGAATGATCTGTGCCAGAGAGTGGAGGAAGCGAAGATGGTTAAGAAAGACCAGAGATGGACCCTACATGGTTTTGGGTTCCAATTTTGGGTTTGGAGGTCAATGATATTGAGCGATTTATTATTTCATGTTTTCGGGCACATCAACTTCTGCTTTGGTCATTATCCCGTAAGTGTACTACATGTTTTTGTCGTGCGTGGCGTCGGTTTTCTTCCCCCACTAGTTGATGCGATCCGGCACCTACCAACACATCAAGGTTTTCCTATTCAGGTATCTCCCACCATCCCGAAACGCCCCAGCCGAAGGAAACTGTAAATTCCAAACTGGTCTTTATACATGTAGTAGTGTAATGCGTGTGTTCATATGCTAGGTTTCAAGGGCTAAGGGTAGGACAAGGATAAGAATGTAAAGATAACGAGCGATCCGTGATACGTTTGTTAGAGTATTGCTCCATCGTTCACCTGTGCTTGATCGGAGAAGCCATGAAAAACTAGCAGCTGGCTGAAAGAATTCTCATCAACGGTGAGAGATCAGAGAAAAGCGGCTGAACCTTGTCTATATACGTAGCTAGAAAATCCTGCCAACATCGGCTCACAAACATTAGGACTTCCCAGTCTCAAGTACTAAAGTGGCATCAATATTGATTAGCCACCTCAGCTGGTGTCAATGATATAAATGAAAGGATACTGTCATACGAAAGTGAAAAGTAGAGCCTGAGATGAAGCGGAGAGTGAATTAAAAAACAGAGTGATGGTGATCATAATGCAATCAATTGTTAGGAAATGACATAAAGCAAACGCCAATTGGTGGAGACAACAGCGGAAAGTAGTGTTCTAGTGAGTATAACAAGAAGGTACCACAAAAAGAAACAGATATAATGATGAGCAGGTGAAAAAGAAAACAAATGCACCTAGAATCCGTGCGAAGGAACAGGTACCGAATAACAGTTAAGATTTGAATGGATGAAAGCGGAGATGTCGTAAAGGTACAGAATAACCTGGAGGAGGTCTCAGGATGGAAAATTACTTATTAGTCTTGATGCGTGAATCATGGGCGCTCGCGAGTACGTCGAAACTGCCCTGCAGGGAGGAGCTGTGCGTGGAAGTTCGTAGGCGATCAAAATAGCGCTGCGCCGCGCGGAGGGGCCGTGTCGCCGTGTGGATGACGGCCGCCAGCGTTCGAGCGCCGGGCGTGAGTGGCAGCGAGGAGCGGAGGTGCGCGGTGGCAGGTGTGTGTTCGGGCCGGCCGTCGCATCGACCGAGGGCGGCGGCCGCCGAGGGAGCGGGCGAGAGAATGAGGTCGGCAGGGAGGACGGGGGCGCCGGCCTAATTGGCGAGCGCGCAGTGCAGCCGGACGCTAATTACGCCCAGCGCACTCTTCCGTCCTCGGCCCGTCCGGGTCCCGCCGCCGCCGCCGCCGGCGCACGAAGCGCCCCTTCCCCGCGCCGCCCCGTTTGTTAGCCCTTGCGCGCTCGCTCGTGGCACTTGCTCGTCAAGCACCTCCGCCACGCCCCCCCCATCGTCTCTGTCGGCCGCCCCACTGCCAGGTATCGACAGACCCGTCCTCGCACCCCGTCCCTGGACCTCGTACCCGGACCCGCCCGACCCCGCGGACCCGTCCCCGACCTCCCGGACCCGTCCCCGGACCCCGTCCCGACCCGTCCCACACGCCGTGGATAGCTTTCTGCCGGACCCGTCCTCGGACCCCGTCCCCGGGACCCCGTCCCCGGACCCCGTCCCCGGACCCCGTCCCGGACCCCGTCCCCGGACCCCGTACCCGCGACCCCGGCCCCGAACCCCGTCCCCGGAACCCCGTCCCGCCCGCCGGAACCCCGTCCCCGGACCGCCGATCCGGACCCCGCGTCCCCGGAACCCGTCCCGCGAACCCTCCCCGGACCCCATTCCCCATGCCCCGTCCCAGACCTCCCAGACCTCGTCCTCAGACCCCATCCTCAGGCCCCATCCTCAGACTGTCCCCGGACCCCGTCCCCGGACCCCGTCCCCGGACCCCGTCCTCGGACCCTTTCTGCAATCCCGTCTTCAGATCCTATTTTCCAACCCTGTCATTTCAACTCCGTCCACCGACATCGTCCTCCGACCTCGACGTCCACTCCTTAACTCTAGGCTTTTTCCCATCTCCATACGATAAAATCCATAATCCACCATTCTACAAGTATGTATTTACGTAGGAAAGAAAAAGCATTGTAAAGCTGTGGCAAAATGGGCGGTTTTGGGGCAGAAATTGGTAATGGTATTATAAGGTCGTGGTATCGAAAAAGTGGATAAATCGTGTTCCTATATTTAGTACATTACTTCTTTAATACGTTTCTTACTTTTCATACTTTTTAATTTTCATACGTTTCTTCTTTTAATACGTAATTTAATCTTTAATACGTTGGATAGTCACAATCCACATTTTATGGATCCTTGATACCAAAAAAGTTATTGACAACAAAACGTGTTTGGCCTTCTTCTGTTCGACCGTCCATGCGACCGTCCATGCGACCGTCCTTCCGTCCATGCGACAGCCCGTGGACAAGGTCCGTGCTAGAGCCTAAACCGTTCAGACGATGTTTTCTGATCAATCTGGCCAAACTGGAAGTCCTGCAAGTTTGAAATGGAAATTTGTATTTTTGTGGGAAAATGTTTTGGTATATTTTTTACATGAAGCATCACAGAATGTATAAAATTTTCTCAAAAATTGCTCTCAAAATGTTGGTACATAATTAAGGTTTTGATAGTATGTGCTGTTGTAACACCACTTGTCTTTTTATTATTTACTAATGTCAACATTCCTTTTCCTATGCACTATCTAAATGTACAAGTATGAATAAAATACGAAACAAAATGTTTAAAAACAGTTTTGTTTAAGACACACCTACGTTTGATTTCAATATGCATTTTCACAAAAATTCGCTGTTTAACGTTTTTCCACGCTTTTGATAATATTCCTCTCCTTCACACGGAAATGATGCATGATGAAAACTTGAAACCCTTCCATTTTCGTTTGTCATAAACCAAATAAGATATATCAAGAGATATTACATGTTTAGAGAATTGCCTTTTCTGGGTATCCACTATCCGTAACAGGGGTTGTGCGAAACAGTCATAATTACAAACTAAACGTAAAGTTAAATGGTTTATTTGATACATTGTGCCATTTAATTACAAGAGTCTAAACCCCTTCGTTAAACACCTACAAGTATTAGATACTCATACTCAAGTACGATGTCTCTGTGATGTAACTATCAGTTTGGGTTAATATGCTTCAAAGCCCCTTTACCAACCTATCTTCACATTCAAAACACTGATTTTCAAAGCAAGTAATGTTTTCAAGGGCACATGAGTGATCCATTACATAGCCCAAATATGTGCGATTAGAAATGCTGAGTTTTGAGTAATTCACGTAAAACGCCTACATCTAATTTTACTACACTCACGAGATCCATTATACAGCTTTTCAATCTGGCACAGAATCAACAACCGCTTTCCATATCTTTTCACGCTAGCAGTTACTCACACCTTTGGTAAGCATCACACTCTCTCATCAGTTGCGCCACTTACACACATCTGCGCACAGAGGACATTCATCCAACCCACTTGCATTTACAGGCCATCAATTTACCCATTCACACAGCCGGACACAAGTCTATACTCACACGCACCTGCAAACACCTGATCTCTCATTAACTCACCTATTCCAACATCCCTCTCCTCCAAAATACGAGCATCCCCTTTACGCAGTCCCCTACTTCATCATTTACCCCGTGGTTCTAATTCACGCCTCTAGACGCCCATTAACATCGTCAAAATATCCCCCTCCACCATACATATACATTTACAGCTACACACGGAACCATTTACGTACTAATGCATTTCATCAGCCCCCAGAAGGTTATTAGAAAAGGTGGGTTCGTTTAAATTTTATTTTCTAATAACTCAAAATGATTTCTCTAATTCAATGAAAATAATAAACAATTCCTAATGTAATATTATTAATAATTTCTTAAATTTTAGTATAAGCCCATAAAACGTTATCTCAGATAAAAAGTAATGTAATGCATCCCGTAGGTTGGAATGCATTGTACTCACGACCGCTGGCATTGCAATATATGAAGAGATCGAATACACTACTAAGGAATTCTGTGAACATTTGCCTCACATAAATATTGTTTGAAGCAAGTACCATTAAAATGATATTATAATCGATGAAATCAGCAAAAAATGTTGTGAAAATAACGTAAAGAGGTAAAAAATGACTTATTGGTTTAAATCGAAGAAATATGCAAAAAAATACACAAAATGGGTCATTTCGTTTCGTCATGACATAAAATAAATTGATTCTAAAAAGCATTGTTCTGTAATGAAAAGAGAAAAAATGACATTTCATTTAAATCTGCCACTTAGTTATGAATAAAGTTGTCAGACATTATGTCAAGAAATTTTCGGATCTCTATAAGCAACAGACTACGGCGGTTATCAAATCTGGCTTGTTAATACTTTTTTTTATTAAAGGCTTTTAGAATCTCTCCAAATTTTTATAAAAACATCCCCCTAGGTTATAATGAAACACGCCCACAAGGATTAGAGTTGAAATTCTAAACACACATTTTCATCAGAAATCAACTACAAAATTTCATTTATCTACAAAATTTCTATATTGTACTCATATTACTATTTATTTTATGGATCCTTGCTGCTAAATGGAAATAAAATAATGGCAAGATGACAATGCAAGAATCTTTTATGGAACATAACATGGCATTTACGAAAATTACAAAACCCAACACTTTACGTATGTCATGATACGTCACTGAAATTGTAGGTTTAAAATTTTACCTTTTAATATTTTGCGGTTTGCATTTTTTTACTGTTTTACCTCTCGGAAATGTACTGCACCCTTTCCCTAATGACCCTTCGCGAGCTTTATCCTGTGAAGTACCACCTTGTTGTTTTAATGAGTTTGAAAACAGCAACATGTGTTAATGTTGTATTAGCAATGTTGCCATTAATAGCGTATTATTAACGGTATGTACATTGCAGCTATGTTTTTATTTTACTTTAAATTATTTTTGGTAGGGTTTTGTGCCAGTTGGCCTTTCTCATGGAGATATCTGCAAGCATGCTTAAATTCCTGGATTACCGAGTCATTGTTAAAAATCCGAATGTATACACCCGAATGTGACATTTAAAATTGCATAAAATACAAAAAGCAGAAGTAATGCACATTACGTTCGTAAATGTATTCGAACTTCTCATTGCTTGAAGCAAAATCCAAACAGATTGTGAATTTTTATTAAATAAAAGTGCAAATACGCGTACATGAGTAAACAGCACATTCGTATACTTGTATCTTTACTTGAAGCCTGTTACATGGTGTTTTACCGTGCGTGTTAAAATATGTTTGACAATTTGTTAATTTGGATTTCATAACGTGGAAATAAATATAGGGAAAGCGAATATTTGTATCGATTGGGGTGGAGATTGTGTTGTGGACACCATTGTAGGGAGAAGGTGCTGAGAAGATGGAGAGATGGTGGGGAGGCGTGTAAGACACTGTGATATATTAACATTTCCGGTAGAGTTAAATTCTTAGCTCATTTTATTAGGATATATGAGCACTTTTAACAAAAAATTGAACGAACAACATAATTCTTACTATTAGTTAAATTATAACATTAGGGATAAGTTGTAATGAAAATATTGCATACATTTATTGCTTACACACTCCATTCATGTGTATTTTAGTTATGTTGCTGAAATAATTTTGTATTACAATACCATTTTCAATCACTATGTTTCAATTTAAAATTTTGTGATGCTGTGTTGCTCCTAGGCGTATGTGCTATAAAGCAACACAGAAAAGAAAAAAGTTAGGAGACTCTAAAAATAGTAAGAGTACAGACTTCAATAGTTCAATAGAACAATTCAATAGTTCAGAATTTTTTAGTAAAATACCTTTTTTCAAAATTTATGTCGTGTTCTTTAAAATTTTGATACTGATTTGGCACGTCGGAAGGAGCAGAATAATGAAAAACAATCAATCACTTTTTTGTTGACGATTTTCTGACTGATACTTCGACAATTATAATATTACATTTACATGAATTAGTAATCTACTCAATATATTTTTCCATGACTTAAATATGAAATAATACATTATAATTATCTTCATCCTAAATTAGGTATAAATTACAATTTATATGGCCGTCTCGCTCATCGTCATTCAGAAATTATATAATTTGTCCAGATCTAGCTTCTTTGTCAATTTCACAGTAGGTTCTATTCACACACAATCGCAAATTTTAAAATAAACAGCTTCCACTAGTATGTATTGCTTTAGGCAACTCCATTGTTATTTCTTCAATTAGCATCAGACTTAATTCACGCAAAACCATCACGACCAATGACGCTACAGTACCCAAAATCGACACCTCAACCTCTGATATCTTCCTTTATAGTATCATTGATAGTGTAATCACTTGCAAAAACTTAAAAGCGATACAAGTAACATTAAATGATGCTTTGTCATATGTCTCGTCCTTCCCGACCCCTCTTTTAATCAAAATATTCCGTTCGGATTCTGTGTCCAATCAATCTCTTCACACCTCTTCCATTAGCCCATTACCAGTCTCCAGCCTCGAAGTCCAACTGGCACTTGACTCAATCGGTCGCTACCTCCTCCCCACGTGGCTTTAACACAGTTACGATTTAGTCATATGTTTTGGTTAGTCCATTGTGATGAAGCCATTTACTAAATATCTCATTGACTTTCGTCGTTTTATCACTAACTCTTCTCTTCTCCTCTGTCCATCAGCGTCATGTGTTTTGTATCCATCACTTGCAGGTGACTGCTACACTACACATTCTATTTTTCCTGCCTCTATACTCCACCAAAGATCATCCGTACCACTATCACAGCAGTTAGTACCACACCAACGTTTCACACCTTACATATCCGGCGTCATTTAACACTGCAGTCACTCATTCGTTTTTGGCTCTGACGTCAAAATTCTCCACACTCCGTCCTTATCCCGTACCGTCTTCGCCAATACCTCCATCGCCCTACTGGGAGCAACTTTGGTTCCCGCAGTTGCTCTGACCGCCACCTAAGTAACGACATACTCGCGTGTGCTGTCACCCTCACTTCCCCATCGCTGTTGTCTGTTCCCCTACGCTCTAATTTCTCGTCGTTTGTGTCTCAACGACTGAGGTAGCTCAGTAACCTCATCCGTTGCCGCTGTAGCGTCTCTGATTGGAAGGTTCTACGGTTCGAGTACTGACGGTGGCGGAATTTGAGCCTAGCTTGGTTGGTTTCAGCCAGTATGAAGGAGAATTCTGATCGGTAGTTTTCTTCGATTTCTCAGATCAGTACCAGCCAAAACCAGGGTAGTACGCTAACAAAAGGATCATGGATCTTCCGGAATCTTTCACCACTCATTATCTTCTCTCCTCTCTCACGTACACATTCATACACACACACACACACACACACACAAACACAAACTGTACACTATAGACATACAGGGGGAACAGCCGGCAGCGTGTCTCGTCTTTGGCAATGCCCTGCTGGAGAAGATTTGTGGAGGAGAGAAAATTTGCACTCCGGTGTATAGGTGGGTGCCGGATAGTATTTCGCGGGGGAGGACAGAGCCATTTTCCGGAATTTATCGTGAACTACACTTAAGAGACTAATCACCAAAACAGTTAACTCACCGGAAAATCCAACTAGGTCCAGATATTATTAATTATGTTCAGGAGTATGTGCATCTGGGACAAATTGTTTCATTCCAAAACAGTAAAAACAAAAAAAAATTAATAGAAGAACATCACAAGCTTAGGTAAAGTTTCTATTTTGAATCTGCGTTCTATATTAATGTAAAAAACACAAACGATAAAAATTAGAAAAGATATCCTCGACAGTTGTGTTCTCCCTGTACTAATGTATGGCGCTCAGACATGGTCATTAATCGAGCAAAACAAAGAAAGGATTATAAGCAACTCAAAGAAAAAAGGAAAGTAAAATGCTAAGATTATCGCTAAAAGACTACATAAGAAACACGGAAATTAGAAGAAAATAGAAATAAAAGATACCAACCAACAAAAGAATACTAATATGAACTTAAAATAGTATGAAAATGGAAACATGTGAACTTAAGAGTGTTAATCTAATAACCCCACAATCACGTAGGTCAATTGTGAACCTTAAAATTAATGAACTATCTTGGAGCTACCTGTGCCCTGTATGGGATTCCACTGACTTTATTATTATACCCGAAAACACTGAAAAATTACTCATTCATCAGTGACATCGACATTGTCACCCACAGAGTCCGACTGTCCCAGCCTATGCTCCCACATCACCATTCCTTCCCCACCATCCTCTTATTTCATCGCTCACTACCCTCTTCCCCTGAAGCCAACGTCGCTTTTGCCTCCTTTACCCACCCACGCCGTTTCTACCGGCCCTGCAGTTTCGCTTCCACCCTCTTGGACATGCTTCTCCGGCTACATCCGCTGACACCGTCTCATTCATCGTCGCCGCCGTGCCGTCACCGGCGGCCCCCGCCCCCGCACAACGCGCCACGCCTCGCCGCTTGCATCACCACACAACCGCCGCCCCAACTCCAGCACCGTCGTCTCCGCCCACTGCCACCATTACTGCCCACTGCCGCCGCCAGCCGCCACCGCCACCGTAAAGCTCCCGCTCTAAGTGCCGTCACCGGCCGGCCACGTTCCGCCACCGAGCACAGCGCAGCAAGTACGCTGTGCCGTCACCGCAGCCACCGCCCCCACCTGCCATAACCTCCGGTCTCACCGCTGCCGCAACCCCATTCCTGCAGCCTACATGCTACCTCCGCCCCGCCATCACCCTCCCACCCCGCGCTGAACCGTCCACCAACGCGTCCACTCGCGCCTCCCACTGCCACGTCCGTCGTTCGTCACCGCCACCATTGCTACTAGGCATCTAACTGCCCGTCGAACTGTGTGTAACAAACCGCCTAACCGCCGCGACCACGTCTGCAGCCCCTTCCACCGGTCATCGCCGTTAAGACTGGCGCGTGCCAAGTACCAATGCCGTCCTTGGCGGCCAGCAAGCCACCGCCACCACCATTCCGCCTACCACCAGCCTGCCGCCACCCCGCCACCCCTGCCGCCACTGCTTACCTCCGCGCCGCCATCCCCCTCGCACCGCGCGCCTGACATACTTCAGCCAACGTCGATCTCCGCCTCCACTAGCACAGTCACCACCGCCACCCGCCACAATTGCCAACTAAAGCACTATGCCGTCACCGGTAGCCACCGCCACCGCCGCGACACCTCTGCCGCACAGTACCACGCGTCATCACCCACCGTCATCACTGCACCGTTCATCACCCGCCACCGACACCTGCCACCGTCATCACCGGCACGCCACCGCCACGCGCACTGCTGTTAAGCACATCATGCCGTCACGGCCGGCACCGCCGCCCGCTCCTACGCTCTGCCGCTGCCGCGCGTGTAACTCGTTCTCGCCCCGCGCCGCGTCGACGTGCGGCTGCCAGTCGCGCGAGTGCGCCATAGCTCAATGCGATATTCTGCGGGACGGCCGGCTAATTGCCCCGAACGACGACGTCTTGGGAACCTTGGGCGGCGCTCGCGGGGTCGGCGGCGGCGGCGGAGGAGGCGGGGCCGGGGGGTAGCGGTGCAGCAAGGCGGCAGTTACGGTCACAGGCCGGTGGCGGGGATGGGGGTAAGGAACGGTGGTGACGATGGGGTTGATGGTGCTGGGTTAGAGACGATAGCGTCAAGGGAAATGGTGTTGTGGCGCGGGTTGACATGCACCGCCAATGGACAGGGTGAGAGCGAAGATGATGTCTATAGGCGGGGAAGGCGGCTGGAGTGTGGGCGAGGGGCGATGGTCGGGCGATGGCGGGGCAAGGCGTGGCGTTCGCGATGGTGGGGGGGGGCGACGACGGGGGTAAGTGGCGCGTGATAATCTGCGGGGGAAATGGCGGGGCAGATGGCGGGGGCACGATGGCGAGGAGCGATGTGCGAGGAGCGATGGCGGGGGCGATGGCGGGGGCGAGGGCGGGGGTGAGGGGCGGGGGCGATGGGCGGGGGGCGATGGTGGGAAGCGATAGTGGGAGCGAGGCTGGGGAGAGATGGGGGTGATGGCGAGGGGGATGGCAAGGGGGTGGGACAGGGTCGATAGCTGGAGGGCGATGACGGTGGGTGGCGGGGGCCATAGCCCGAGGGATGGGGGGGGGGCGATGATGAAGCCGAGTGGCGTGGCGACTGTGTATGTTCTAGGGCGGATTGGCTGAAGACGATCGGCGTGGGGGGATGAACGGGGGTCGTGGTGGGGGCCAAATCTTGGGGGGAACGGTCGGGGCGTTGTCGGAGGCGATGGTGGAAGACCGACGGTAGGACGAAGCAGGGCGGATGTGCGATTGGCGGAGCGGTGGCTGGGACGTGGGACGGGGCGGGTGCCGTAGACATGAGCTAGGGCGAGCAGGCGGAGACGGAGGGGGAGCTGGGGGATAGTGATGGGGGTGCGTGGTGGTGGTGGTTGGTGGTGGTGTGAGTGGTGCGTGGTGATTGGTGGTGATGGTGGTGGTGGTGGTGGTGGTGGTGGCGTGACGGTGGTGGTGGTGGTGGGCGGTGGCGGTGGTGGTGGTGGTGGTAGGCGTGGTGGTGGTGGCAGTGGTGGTGGTGGTGGTGGTGGTGTAGATGTTGTTGTGGTGGTGGTGGTGTGGTAGGGGTGGTGGTGGTGGCGGTGGCGGCGCGGGCGGTTGTGGTGGTGGTTGGTCGGGGGGGGGAAGGGACCGTGTCAGCAGAGCGGGAAGCGGCAATGGAGGAGGTAGCGACTAGCGGCGAGGCCGCGGCGCTGGGCGGAGGCGGAGAGGGCCGCGCAGCTTTGAGCGGAGGTGGGGGCGGGAGACGGCGGAGAAGAGCGAGTTGCCAGGGGTCCGCAGACAAAAACCGCAGCGCTCAGGCCCTGCCCGAGAGACTGACGAGGCCCCACCTTTGCTCCTGTCACTGGGCTCGTAGCATTTGCCTCTCAGCTGTCCCTTGCGTGCTTCCACCCCCGCCTCAGTATTCCCCACCACTCACAAAGCATACATGACGTAACAGCGTACTTGACTAGAATTTTATTAATATTAACGATATTTCAACATCAGTGAGTATTTATATACTTTGTTGATATCATAGCATGCTCTTTCCATTTTATAATATGGTATTCACAAAATAAAATACCGAGCTTAAATTTACAAAACACGAACATTAAAAAATGAGGCTTGATTTATTTTATAACTATTTTATAGTCAGTCAATATCGTTATTAATATTAATGAGAAATTTCTGATTTGAATGCATCGTCAAAAACGCGTGTTCCGGGAACATGGTGTGAAATAAAACTTTATAAGAACGAGCGTAATATATGGCATGTACAAATTAATACACATCAAAAGTACTGGAATAGATCGTTGTTTAAAATTCTCTGTATCTCAGATGTTTAATGTTCATATCAATTACATATTTAATATTATTAGTAATACAATAATCATCGAATGGATTTATTTGATGCCGCTGTGTCTATTTTGAGGAAATGACATTAATGACATCTATAATAATACATAACGATTCATTATACGCATGTCTCTTTTTGATCACCAACTCGTAAATATCAATCGTAAATCACGTGATTACGAATGTTTATGCGACATGAAACATTAATTAATAACTTTTTTGTGTAAACATCTCCTCGCTTCATAGAGGCATAATTACACAGCATTTTCCAATAGAGTAATCTTGTCATCAACAGTGACAATATACCGTCTAGCGAACGTGCTGATAAAATAAATTGCCGAGTGGAAAAGATGAAAATTATATTGCCGAAGTGAACGCAAACTGTACTATCTTCACACAAAAACGAACTGTTTATTCACTGAATGCAGCAACGGTATATTAATATTCATACCCGTTAGCTGCATTACACATGCTGCACACAAGGTAATTGTTGATCCAGTACGTGACCACGTAATTTGGAGAGTGCACAAACATGTTTGGCAAATGTGAACATTAACTGCTTTTTACCATTCAACGAACGTAACAGAACATAGACGTCCAATGAATTCTGCCTTGCCACTTTCAGTATTTCCACTGGCCGCTTACTTGTTCATTATCTCTTAGTTTCAAAGGGATTTTATTTTAATTACAAGGTCTTTTGACAAATGTACCCTCACCGTACGCAAAATTTCCCTGCAATGGAGAGTAAATACAGCTTTGCTTGATGTACTCGGGAAGGTAAAGAATGAAACTAGAGAGGAAACGGTTATTAAGCTTGAAGGGTATTTCAAGAGAAAAAATGAACTGACGTTACATTTGCGCAGGTTTTTACAAATGTCGCCAAGTGCTTCTGACGCATTGAAGAATTAGTTTTATGTTTTATGAGGTTTCCACGTTCTACAACGGTATGCCGTAGTTAGGTGTCTGGTTCCGTTATAGAAAAATTGTGGATATAACGCTTATTTCAAATACTTTCAAACGAATTAAAAATAATTAATAGATGTGCACAATTTGTGAAAAGCAATTCTCTATAAAGCTCTTCCGTGACAATATTGAAAAGTTGAATTAATTTTTTAATCGTGTAGAAAATTCTGCAATGTAATCAACCATTCATAATTCCATGACTTATTCAGTTATGACCTTTATTTCAGGAAGTAAGTCCATGTGTGCAGCGGTGTTATTTTTTTTACACACGATTTCATATAATTTCTTATTTATGGCCTATTATTACATCATCATTTTGTTCAACTTGATGACTGTTCGTTTTAAATAACATTAATAACGTTAATCTCAATACTATGCTGCTTCAGAAATTTATTAATCATTGTTATTACTTCTTAAAAATTCGACTGCAGTGAAAATAGTAGAGAACGCTTGACACGCACGATATGAGTGATAACTTTTTCATAACGGCGTGGGAGTAATATTAGGGTAACGGTCTTCATAGAGATTTACTACATACTCACGACACTGGAGAAAATCCACGAGTCTGTGATTTCTTGAATCTAGCGGAGCAAACCACATTCCATTCCCTTCAGCCCTGTCTCTTGGCTGCCACAGGCGCTTCCTATCGCGGAAATCGTCAAAGCCGCTGTCTTCGTTCCCCAGTCCTTTCTTCTCGGCTTCCCTCTCAGGAGAAGAGGCCGCCCCCTTCCCGAGTTCCAGCCCAAACGTCGCGCCGTCTGCTATCGCCGCCAGGTCCGTCTCTCCTCCACGGCTCTAATAATGCCGAGAACGCGACAAAACGGACCTGCTCGCCCAGCCCACGTCTCACCGCAGCTTCCGCTCCGCTCGAACATGAACCCGCTGCCTCTCCCGCTTCACCCCCCCAAACTCCCGCTTTTGCTGCCTGGCCCTGGTCGGAACTCCTGCCCCGCTTTTCACTCTCGCCCTGCTGCCTTTGCATCCCCCCCCGGCCCCTTCCCCGTCACGCAATCCTGCTTATGTCGCCAAACTGCTCTCACCCGCTTCTGCTTCCTGTGCCCTGAATCGAGCACTGCCCGCATTCTCACCGCCGCTCTCGCTTCGCCCCCCGCCCCTCCCCGGGCTCACGCATCCTTGCTTACTGATGCGCCAACTGCTCGCACCCGCTTCCGGCTTTCCTGCTGCCAGATCGACACTGCACCGCTTTTCAACGCCGTCTCTCGCCCTTTGCTCCTCCGCCACGCTTCCCCGCTCCCGTTTCCTGCTTACTGATCGACACTGCCTCACAGTCCGCTTCCGCTTTCTGCTGCCCCGCTGGACACTACCTCGCTTCTCACCGCCGCCTCTCGCCCTTCGCTCCCACTCCGCCCCGCTTTCTGCTTACTGATCGTCACTGCTTCGTTCCCCGCTTCCGCTTCCTGCTGCCCAGATTAACACTGCTCTGCAGTTCGCTTCCGCTTCCTGCTGTCCTGATTGACACTGCCGTGCACCCCGCACACGCTTCCTGCTGCTCTGATCGACACTGATACGAACCCCGCTTCCGCTTACTGCTGCTCTGATCGACACTTCCCGCAGTCCCGCTTCCCACGGCTTTACTTGTATTGCCCCGATCCGCGTTCCTCCCACACTCCAGATGAGCATCGCTTTTCATCCCTTCGAATGATTCTTTAGTGATTCCGGGCACGTGAACTACCAGGTTCATTCTTCCCATAACTGTAGCGCATGCTATTTGCTACAGAGGTGGCGGTGATTCAGCCGGTAATTCAGCCGGCTGCTAGAATTTTGTAAAGCTAGTCTCGAAACTTCTGCCTCATTTGAGAGTGTTACCCTAGGACTTCCCGGTCAGCGGGACTGTAGTAACATCAGTTGATGCCCTGAGCCATCTCTCCCGGTCATCATCCCTTCAGCACCGTCCCGCTTCATCCCGCTGCGCCGACCACCCGCGCTCCGCTCCGTTCTGCTCTACCTTGCCGCGCCTCCCCTCGCCCTTCATCGTTGAGCTGAGTGAGTATCCTTGCTTGCCCTGCACCTGCCGCGCGCCCTCGCGGGAGCGAGCAGACGTCCGGCAGACGACGTCGGGTGTCTTCTGGAGAGGCGAAGCGCCGCGACGCCAACTGGCCGTTGGGGAGAGTGGGTAGAAGGTGCCGGTTGGGAGGGGGGCGGAGGGAGGGCCTGAAGGTGAGCAGGCCGCGCCGGGGAATGCGGAAGGAAGTGCACGCGGTGCGGAGCGCCGTGATGCGGGGGCGGACGAGCAACGGAGGGGCGACGTGGACGACGGCGTAAAAACGGATCGACGAAGGCGGTGATGTCAGTAACACTAGAAGGAGATTCAGTGATGTGAACGTCAGAAATGATGTATGAAGGATGACATCACTGGGAATGACTGTACAAGCGGAGGAGTTAGAAGTAGATACTTGTGGCAAGGACGTCAATAGTGGGGACGTAAACGTCAGTCAAGGAGACGTCAGTGGCAGGGATTTCGTAGATGACAAGGATGGCAATAGCGGGAACATAATGGGTAGGAGCTTAGTTGGTGGGAGCATCAGTGGAGGATGGCAGAGGCAAAGAATGATGCAGTACCGAGGGCCCGCCTAAGGCAAGTCCTGGTTGAACTCAAAGCCAGTGGGAGGCTTTTGTATTAAACTAATGAAAGGTGGAGACATCTGCAGCAGGGACGTCGACAGTGGTAATGTTAATGACGGGACACCAAAAGTCATTGGCAGGTTGGTGAGAGTGTCATTTATTATGAGGTATCTGCCAAAAGAATAATTGACGAAATGTGGGACTTGTACAGGAGTTATTTAACGGAAGATAATTGTCTCACGACAAATTCATGACATAAAATCCATTCACTATTCATAAAACGACTGAAATTGCTAAAAAATGATTTACTGTGTTATGTGTTTCCAAAAATGTACATTATTTGTGAAACAATTATTATAATATTCATATATGTGGAGAGGCTTTGCACAATCACTGACGTAAATTTTCATTGCAAATGCTAACGTTTAATTAAAAGAACTTCAAAAGGAATATAAGTTGAAGTACACGTATGCGATAAACTAACTAATGCAATAAAAAGAAGAAAAGAAAAGAGAAAACGTGAAGGTACACAATCGTGAGGAAATCACAACAGACGCAACTGGCAAAAGCAACGGCAGTCAACGGCGGCGATCTCAGCATAAGGCTCGCCTCACACTTTTCCCAGCCAATTCTGCGTTCTCTAGAGTGCATTTATATGACCTCTTGGCCACTAACATTATACTATAATTTATTGCAAAATTGAGTAATATTGAGGTGAAAAAATGTTTTTGAATTTACAGTTTTCTTGATAAATTTACACGAAAGAGAGGAAACCATTGCAATTGAAAAGAAATGCGAAAGTGTGACCTTACAATGACAAATTTAGAACAAAATTAGAAACAGCAAATGTAACTAGTTTCTTTCAATTTGATGGTTTGCATGTTTTCTTGGACGAGTTCATTTATGTTTAATTTAATAATTATGTAGGTAGTTCTTTTCCCTTAAGCTGATTATTCAATTATCCGAAATACTTTCATGACAGAATATTGTTCAATTATTAACAACTTATATCAAACATTCATAATTTTATCTCCTCCCGTGTATTTACCATTTTTTTGAATATTAAATATACTAGACTTTCACTTAGAAAAAAATTTCATGATGAGGCTTATTGCAATAAGATCAATGATCTGGCAACAGAGAAAGATTACGTAGCACGTTCCAAAAATATATTTGATACAAATACGTAATTGTGAATACACTAAATTACGGGCCCACAGAATTACCCACAGAAATTAGTGGGCAAATATTTAAATACAAGGAGCATGCAAGTATTAAAACTACTGCAGTTTGAGCATGCCATTTTACAAGAGTTCTTTAAAACGTTAATTGATGGTTAATTACTTTGACAGTTTTGTTCCTCGTATATCGCCTTTAACTAAAATCGATGTCCTACGTTACTTGCCTGACAGAACGTATTTAACAAAATACCCTGATAAAAAAGCTGCCTTTGAAACGGTATATTTGGACGATCGAGATGGTAATGCGGAAAGGCGGAAAGAAGGACAGAGAAAGAGAAAGCGGGAGAGAAAGAGAGAGAGAAAGTGAAAGAATGAGAGTAAGGAAGAGAGAAAGAAAGGAAGAGAGAGAAAGAAAGAGAAAGAGAGAGAGAAAGAGCGAAAGAAAGAGGAAAAGAGAAAGAAAGAGATAGAAAGAGAGAAAGAAGATGAAAAAAGATAAAGAGAGGGAAAGAAAGAGATAAAGAGGGAGAACGAAAGAGATAAAGAGAAAGAAAGAGATAAGGAGAAAGATAGAGAAAGAGGGAAAAAGAGAAAGAAGGAGAGAACGAGAGAGAGAGGGAAAAAGAGAAAGGAGAGAGAGAACGAGAGAGAGAAAGATCGACAGAGGGAGAGAGAGATAGGAAAAAAGAAAGAGAGAGAGAGAGAGAGAGAGAGAGAGATAACGGCAAGGAAAAGGTTTCGGGGCCCTCGCCTCGTTTCGCCTCTCCTCGCCCAGGGAATCCGAGAGGCTATTGCAGGCGACGCACGTGGCAACGACAGCAGCAGCAGCAGCGCCGCCGCCGATGGCGTCGGGGGGGAGGGGGAGTTGGGGAGGGTGGGAGGTTGCGGAGGCGGAAACGGGGCGATATTCTCCGGCGGGCGTGGGCGTGGGGTCGGTCGCGCCGGGACGGAGGCTCCGTATTACAAAACGAGACGCACAGACTGGAGACACGGGACTGGAGCGGCATGTGGTGGCGACGCGGAATATTGGAGGCGCGGAATCAAAGCCAGATGACGTTCTCGCAAGACTACATTTCCGTCGTTGCAGCATTCCCTGAACCCATTCTTTTGATTTTTACCAAGTTTGGGTTTCTTGTTTCTACCCTTAGAATTGGAACTTCCCCCCAGCATACAGCACCCACCAAATTGAAATATCGCAGCATTCTAAGATAATGATCTAGCAGAATAAACTCGTCACGAAGTGTTTTCAGTTGACAAGTGATATTGATATTATTTGTAATATGTTGATCAAGTATTTGTATCAGATTTTTCCACTATGTCAGTATTTTTCTGGGGCACAAGACAACGTGCGCGTGAAACAGAAACGACTTATTTGGCACCATCCGCTAGATTCTAATTCATGTAGATTGTAATTTTTCTATAATTATTTGGTCCTGCAGTACGTATTCTTTATGATCTTTTATTGTATGCAAAACATGTGACATTTGACAGTGACACATCCCGAAAAAGAATTAATAATGGAGTTCTGTCAATGAGTGAATATTCCTTCCAAGTAAGTGCAAAAATTTGTAAATTAGCCAAATATTTGAAGAACAACGAATCGCAAGAAAAAATATATATTTCAAAAATCTCAATACCTACAATGATCAATTTTTGAAGATCTAAAAAAAGTCCATTCTGATCTAAATGTTGGACAATGTGATATTTTATGTAAAATTGTTTTACGAAAAATTTAATAAATTTATATTTTATAAAACAGAAAATGTTCTCTCATCGAATAACTTTTCGCAACAACTAATCAGTATTCAAAAATGCCGTCGAGAGAAACGAACTGGTGAGAGAATGCGAAACTCAAATGAAACCTCCTCAATATTTGCGTCTGGACGTACGTTAGGTGAGGTTAGGTGAGGTTAGTTTCCTAGGAAGTGAATGAACTAAACGGACATCAAAATGACGAAATTGGTTGACTATGAGTGGTCGAGAGAGTATCAAAGTTTCCTCAGTTGTTCATTTTCAATGTTTTTTGTATTATAATCGTAACACATGTCGAGAAACCAAAAGAGAAATGTTACTTTATAATATTCCCAATAGGACACAGGCCAAACAATTTTACGAAATATTTGAGCATATACAAAACTTGTTTTATGAAACAGTTAATGTACGTTGCATTAACTCGATTTATAAAAATCCTTATCATGCTCAACCGGTATAAAGCATAGTTATCTCTAAAACATGCTATTCTATCCGAAACGGTTGTAAAGCAAGTAAGCAAAACCACGTCAACGGCGATCACCTCCTGCAAGGTTTCCGATCGGCATGATTTTGCCTAACAGTGTAACGCGAAGCTCACAACAGTGAGATGCATTTAAAAAAAAAACAACTAATGACAGTTTTTATGTTTGACGGAAGTAATTAAAAAATCAATATTGCTACAAACCAAAACCAAAATAAATATGCGTTTTTTTGCAGAACTCTTTTATAAATCGGGTTATGAACATTCAAATATGTTATTGCACTACACTGATTAATTTTACAAGAGTTTATTTAAAGAGTCGTTTTATTGCCTCGTTTAGTGATGAGAACTCGAGCGTTCTGTGGTTGAACAAACAATGAGCTGAAAAAAGCTTTGGTACTTATTTTATTGTTAATATCAACGAAATATTACGTTTCCTATTTCTCAACGAATAAATGATCTACGTCCATAATTTTTTTTAAATAGTAAAATGCATAAAGTTTAATATGATAAGGTTTTAGTACTCCAAAATGTTTCTACGTTTCATGAATTGTTGAAAATCCCACTTAACTACCCCCTAACTTTGAGGACCCGTAGTTGACCCATATCTAGCGCCGGTGCTGCGTTCTCATCTCTGCATTCCCAATACTGCACCCTTATTTCGGAGTGGGGGTCTTCCAGAAGAGCAGAATTTTCAAAAATGTAAACATAAGGGTTCAAAATATATCATTTACATTATTGCATGAAGGACGTTCAATCATCAAAATGTTTTAAAGCCCTTAGACGCACATATTTCATGATGTATGTTGGACGCCAACACAAAGCTGACCTTGTCAAGTCAGGGTTGTGGAATTGGATTCGTGCTTATTTTATATTGACTTTTTTAATAATATTTATAAATTGAAGGTGCAAATTACCATCTTTCTCTGGAATTATTTTCTTTTGTCCAAACATTTATTATCTTGGTTGACAAGGGGGAGGGAGAGAGACCAAAATTCTACTGTACTGTGGAAATAATGTAGCTCATTGTTTCATTTCTGAATGAGTAAAGAAGTTACTTTGAGGTTGCGAAATACCTTTGTAAATGCTACCAAACAAACGGATCATGGACCACTCACGTTTCTTCCTTCCCCTTCCTATCTTCTTTCATGCACTACACCACCACTACACGTGTCGAGAAGCTAGTCGGGAGGTTAGAGCTGGTCGCACTGGTAGGAGATATGTGGTTAGGGAAACCCTACGGTAAGGTCAGCACCGTATCTCGACATCCAATGAGGGGAAGATCACTGCCGCCTCTTGCCATAAAAACTTATAATACACTTACGGGACTAAGAATATTAGTAGTTGATGCACCAGGAATCACCAATCAATCAAACTAAAACATGCAAAGAGCAATAATTTCAAGATGTTTCGCTCAGAATTCGGGGCATTTCTAAGACGCATCTCTCGTGCGAGAACGATTTGTTTATTTCCGCTGAACCAATGACACTCGAATTGCAGGTTTTGTCCATTTATCCATACAAAAAAATGCTTTATCTCAAATTTGATATCTGATGTCACACACTTTTTGAAGGTAAATGTATGCATACATTGGAGTGTTTATAAGCAATATCTTTTCAGACCCTCAAAATGCCCTCGACTCTCCACTATCGCTTCGTTGACTGAGAAGCAGACCGAGATCGGTTGGTGTATTTGGCGACATGTATAGCGCCAGCAAAGCACCTCAGTAAAGGCAGACCTGGGATCGCGGTTGAGACAACAGCCCCGGAAGGCGCAGCCCACGAGCCAGCGAGCGCTTCCAGCCGAGCGTGCACGAGAGGGGCAAATGCTCGGCCGCTTCAAAGCAAAGACGACGTTGCGATCGGCGGAGCGTCGGATGGGAGCGCCCCTCGGATGCGGGACACGTGAGCAGACACGTGTTGCACTTCCAAGACGACGACGACGATCGTGCCACCTAGGCCGTCACCGCCGCCACCACCACCACCACGACCACTGCCGCCTCCGCTACCG
>BOPP01000046.1:8049435-8059819 GCA_017312745.1 Gryllus bimaculatus | reverse complement strand
CCTGCATATGACGCTTACAATCCTAATATATACTATGTAGACAACAAGTATACTTTTAAACACTCAAATAAAACGATTTTTTAGCTTCAATGAGATAACCCTAAAACAACATTTTGGGAGAAAAAAATAAAGATTTCAAAATACCATAAAACTATATAGCAATAAATTTACCAACTAAAAAGCGGTGGTTTGGGCTACAGACGAATTTCGCCCAACTACTTACGCATTTTCCCATGAAAATCCTTTCATCACAATGTGTTCAAATTAATCCGGCTTCGTCTCGAAGAGAAAAAAAAGTTTAAGAGAATAGTACCAGAAACAATCCCTACCTCGTCACTCAGAACTGAATCTCTGCAGCATTCTCAGTTCCCATAGCCTGCGAGACAACATTTGAGACGTAAATGGTCTGGATTGCCCACCTCCGGGATTATGAGCCGCGCGCCCGTCCGCCAGGCGGGCGCAGAGAGGCAGAGCGGACGCAGCGACGAAAGTGGGGGTGGGTGGGGGTGGGGGGTCTCGACGCAAATTGGCGGCGCGCTAACGACCTCCGCGATTCTTTGCTAGGGGCACGAGAAATATTCCCCTCCGCCAGATGGCCCCGGCCCCTCGCAGCCCTCTTAGCTCTCGCCCCTCCCCGTCAACTCGCTCTCCACCGCCCCCCGCCCGCCCCGTGGCGTCCGCGCCACCCGCCCCCGACCTCCCTGTGGCGGTCTCGTTTGCTCTGCCTCGCCTCGAAACGGTTCTTCCTGCTCCTCTTCTCCCTACTCGTCCCTTCCTGTTCCACCTCGAAGGACTCCCATCCACTCATTCCGGCCCACATCCACCCATACACGCAACTCCACCTCTCCTCTCCCATTTCATTCCATCCCTGCCCCTCACTTCCTGTTCCCCATACCCTCCCAAATCCTTCCCATATCAGTATGTCACCTACATTATTTTCCCCCTTCCCATTCCATCCCAATTCCCCTCGTATTCCACTCATCTCCTCCCATTCCATCCGTGTCCGCTTCTCTCCTTTCCAGCCCCCCATGCCCTCCCATTATATCCCATAATCATACATTCCCTCCATTCCTCTGCCCCAACGTCCCATTCAATCTAATCTTATCCCCTGCCATGTCCATTTTATCTCAGCCCTTACCATCCCTGAGCTTATCCATCCAGCCCCCTATCTCATCCTCTCCCATCTTTCTCTCCTCTCACTCCATTCCTCCCCCTCCCATTCCAATCCAATCCCCTTACCACCCATCTCCTCCTTATTCCCTCCATACCTACGCGCTCGTCCTTTCTTTGCCCTCGCCGTCCAGTCCGTCCCACCCTCACTCCGCGTGCTCCATCGACAGTTTGCCGATCGTAAGTGCCAGACCGGCCCCAGCGGAGAGGAGGCTTGAGACGCGAAGTGAAAGTGCGGAAGAAGAGCGCCGAGTAGAGAAGTGCTGCCCAGACGAGCATGTTTGATAGTCAAGAGCCAACGAAATGGAAATACGAGAAAGAGCTTTACTGTGAAGGAGAGTGTAAGTTACTGATTAAAATGATGGTGATTCTACGTTTCTAAAACGGACACATATCATCGAAGACATCTAAAATTAAAAACATGATGCAAGGAAATTATTATCAGGCGAGACAACCAATCATAAAGGATAATTCGTGTTGTCAGATCACAGGGAGTTTCTACCAAATCCTTTATGAACAGGAGAAGTAGCGGCAAAGAAAGGAGACAAAAGTTAAATAGAGCACAAAGAAAAAGAGAAGAGCTATGACTGCAAAATACAACACGACAATCGCTGAAGCAAGGTCAGCTTAAACAATGGCAATTATGTGCCAGGGACAACGCGTATCAGTGAATATATCAATTTTACAAAACGTTTCTGTTCAGAGCTACTATATGTCGTCTCCCCTCCCTTTGCCCTTGAATCTCCTGTCTCCTCTTCTTACACTCAACCGGCCGCCCCGCTTTAAAATGTCCACCACAATCACTCCTACAACCATTCCCTCTGCCCGACGACTACTGCCGCTTCTACCGCAAACTGCTACCACCACCCACCTCCACCACCACCGCTACCGCCCGCCGCGGCGCCACCGGCGCGCGGACAAGGCCGATATTTCCCGCTAATTTCACAAAAAGAAATTTCGTTCTTTAAAAGTAATTACCAAAGTTAGATTAGCACTCCTTAATGGCGAGATGATTTTTTACCCCTTTCTTTTCTGGCCGCCGCGCCCTCTCCTCCGCGGAGCCCGCCGCACGCCGCCGCCGCCTCCGCCTTGACCGAACTTTTGCTAGACTTCGCACAAAAACCGCTAACTGTGCCGAAAAGTAGAGCGACAGCGCCCGGTGGCCCGTTCGCAGGTCGGACGACGCCGGGACCGGGCGGCGGGGCTCGCCGGAGACGGCGAAGGTGACGAGCTTACGAGGGCGCTGGGCGACCGCTGAAGCGTCGTCAGACCATAGGTTAACAGTCCCTGGTACTGACAGTACGCAACCGCCGCCATTTAATATCCTCTACCATAGGGAGCTGAAGCTACCGAGAGAGCGTTCGTCAGAACATAGGTCAGTCCCTTGAATACTGACAGAGCAACCGCCCATTTAATATCTCTTGCCCCAATAACGCTGAAGGTAAATGACTCTGGGAAGCACGTCAGAAAAAGGGTCTAGTGCGTCTAGGGAGTATAAGTTAGCGGTAACAACGGACAAAAATGCGAAATGACGATAAGGTCGCAGAAAAAGGTGATACACAGTGGCGAGAGCAAAGCATTGATTGACGAACAGAGGCAGCGGGCGAGAAAACATCGTGGGAGAAGAAGTAGAGGCAGGAAAGAATGCGAGAGCACGAAGGGTGGAAATGTTAGCGGCGCGGACAAAACACGCGTAAGCGAAGCAAGAGAGCAGCAAGAGCAGGAGGACAGTGAGGCGCAGGCAGCCGAGGCGGCGAGGCAAGCGAGGCGGCGGAGGGCGGCGAGGGCGGCGAGGCAGCGAGGCGCGAGGGCACGAGGGCGCGAGGGCAGCAGAGCGGCTAGAGGCAAGGCGAGGCGCGAGGGCAGCGAGGCAGCGAGGCGGCAGGGCAGCAGGCGGCGAGGGGCCCGGCGAGGCGGCCGAGGCACGAGGCGGCCGGGGCACCGAGGGCGCGAGAGCAGCGAAGGCGCAGGGCACGAGGGCCGGCGAGGGCGCGAGGCCGGCGAGCGGCGCAAGGGCGCGAGGAGCGCGAGGCACGAGCGCGAGGGCAGCGAGCGGCGAGGCACGAGGCCAGAGGCACGAGGCGGCGAGGCGCGAGGCGGCGAGCGAGGGCGCGAGGCGGCAGGGCGCGAGGGCGACCGAGGCGCGAGGGCAGCGAGGCCAGTCTGCAACAGAGGCCTGCTGAGGCAGCGAGGCGCGAGGGAGCGAGGCCAGAGGGGCAGCGAGTGGCGCCAGGGCAGCGAGGCGCCGAGGGCAGCATCAGCGGCAGGCGGCGCGCGAGGCAGCGAGGGCGGCCGAGGCACGAGGCGGCGAGGCAGCGACGGCAGGGCGGCGAGGCGCAGGGCGGCGAGGCGCGAGGGCCAGCGAGGGCGGCAGCAAGCGACGGCGGCGAGCAGGCGAGGCGGCCAGGGACGAGGGCGCGGGCGGCGAGGCGCGAGGGCGCGAGGCGGCCATAGCGGCGAGGCGGCGAGGGCGGCGAGCGCGAGGCAATCGAGGGCGGCGAGGGCAGCGAGTGCGGCGAGGGCGGCGAGGCGGCAGAGGGCGCGAGGCGCGAGGCGGCGAGGGGCGCGAGGGCGGCTGAGCGGCGAGGCGCGGAGCAGCGAGGGCGGCGAGGCACGAGGGCGGCCGGGAGGGCGGCGAGCCCGGCCGAGGCCGGCAGGCGGCCGGCGGGGGCGGCGGGGACCTGGGGGAGGGGGGCCCCCCCCCCCCCCCCCCGGGGGCCCGAAAAAGCGGTGGCGGCGCAGGCCGCGAGGGCAGCGAGGCAGCGAGCGCGAGGGCAGCGAGGGCGCGAGGGCGGGAGCGGCGGCGAGCGGCCGAGAGGCAGCGAGGCGTGAGGCTGCGAGGCGGCGAGGCGGCGAGGCGGTGAGGGCGCGGTGCGGAAAAAGAGCCAAACACCAATTTACACGGAGCGCCAGCGGAAATAAGAAAGTCGGAGGATACGAAAAAAAATTGGCAATGAGCGCATATAAGCGAGGCCAGCCGCGAAATAAGAATCGCGTTTTGTGAGGGAAAATCGCGCAGTTGGTGTGGAGATGGAAAAAATTAATAATTTAATAAATTATAGGTGTTAGAGATATTCAAATGGTTGTTGGTTTGTGAAACACACACATACATAATTAAGTAGGGAGGATACTGTTGAAAGTGTGATTGAAAATGTTTGAAATATCCCTTCGAAATAATTACTTAGAAGTGAATCTATATCGGAGCAATGTATACCTGTAGCATTCATCATTTTAGTTTCAGAAATTTCATTGTGCCAACCTTAATACATAGTTGAAGAAAACCATTTGCAGGATGCAATTACCTTCCAGAAACTGCTGTCATTTGGATGTGATACTTGTAAATCTTCATTTATATGACATTTGGTGTATCAGTTTCTTATCATCTATAGGAGGAAATTGCTTTCACTTTTATCATTCTTGGAAAAATAGAACTTTCTATTTGTTAATTGGTGTTTGAAAATATTATTAAACGTAAACTTCATTGTTTCAGCTGTACTTTGCTTCGTTTGGGAAAGCAACCATTCTTTTAGAAATCGCATATAATTTTAATCGTTCTCGACAATTCTTGAGGAGCTTACAATAATAATAATAATCCGGAGACCGAGTGTGAGAATCACATGACCATGAGGACTAAAATTGTTTATCATATTTATTTTCTAATATTTAATATGTTTACCATAGCTTATCGCACTACATTTCATTTCAAAATAACAATTCTCAAGTCTGCTTAGTTATGACTCAAATTTCTCAAACGTGGTATCAATCAATGGCAATTAGCTGCCTATTATATATTATTATTATTACTATTATTATATATTATGTACTATTATATATAATAGTTAATATTATATATTATATATTATATATTATATATTAATATTATTATTATATATTATATTTATATATTATATTATTATATATTATATATTATAACTTATATATTAATATTATATAAATATTATATATTATATATTATATATTTATAATAGTACTAAAATACTTATTGACTACATTCGTATTTAAAAAAAAACAATTTCCAAGGTCTGTTGTAATTTATGACCAGATTCTCCAAACGAGTAGCATCAAATCAAGCTGGCAATTAGCTGCCAAAGCCACGTCTCTCTCTTAGGGGAGTTGCAACGAGGACGTCTCGGTAAACAGTGAACACTGCACCACTGCGCTGCAAGCTCGACGCCCCGCTTCCTCAGCAACCGCAAAGCGAGCGTGGGAGGGAACCGAGCAGACGGCCGAGGGAATTTAATTTCCTGTAGGTTTCTCGACCTGATTCGTCGCATAAAATCGTAATTACGCCAAATAGATTTGACCAAAAATGCTATTAAGGAATTTAAGGTAAAGGAATGAGTTTCGAAAGACCAATGTTTTAAAATGAGGATGTCCGGGAAAACGAGAAAACGCGAGATCTGCCCACTAAAGGGTTCTTTTATTTAAGGCGCATCAACTTTTAGGTCATTAGCACACTATTACGTTAACGGTATGGTAACTATGAGGATGACACGATATGATTGATGATGATGATGAATATGTTTGAAAGACGAACCAATACAACCCATTTCCGAGGCGGACTCGAACCCGCGATCGTCGTCCGAGATCCATATGGGCACTGCCTTAGCACATCCGGACCCGGGCAAAGTGATTTTGCATTCTCATATGTTATACGGTGAACGATATTGGCTACCATGGTACCTAAATTTTTTAGATTGGAATATGTATAAAATAGTGCTAGGTATAAGGTAAGTAGTATATGTTGTAAGCTAAGTAGGGTCAGTGTATGTCGTATGAGACGAAGAGATATCATGCCAAATAATTGTAATTTTTAAAACTATATGTGTGTGAATATTTCAACATTCCATAAATCCAGCCCAATGGTAAATAACAATTAATTAAAATATAATTTAGACAGGGTTTTTAGATCTGAATTAGAGAAGTTTACTTTACAATATTCTCCAAGATCTTGTCGTTAAAAACCTCTCCGAGTTCTTCAGACTCGAGGCGACCAAACAATTGTGGAACTTTTACATAAAATTCCTTCTGAACATGTTCTCCAAATGCAGGTTGTCAAGAGTTTTCCATTACTTCCAGTTGAAACCAAAGTATTTTTAACGCTATAACTTGTTTATTATTCGCAATTTTCACAAAAAATATTAATGAAGCTCAACTCAATAAACACATGCTTTTCTAAAGTCTCACACAAGAATAATTTCTCCAGGGACTGCTTTTTTCATCACGACAATCCTTTATCTTAGATGGTTCTTTTACAACAATTCTTTATAAACCAATCTTTACATTTTTTTTCTTCGACTTCTCTCTACACGCGAGTCTTTACACCTTTCTCTTCTCCGCATCACGTCGTCACTTCGTTCGTCCGAATACAACTCCACTTCTTCCCAGGTAAGTAAATGTCACCGGTATCTCACAGTTTTGCTCCGAATTTCCCCCAATCTTCGCTCTTCATTTTGTTATTCCAGCTGTATTGTCCAGCCCCAAATCCAGTAGCAATCACACTCCCATTATTTTTAGAGTCCTTAGGACCATCAGATTCTTATTCTTTCTATGAATTAAATAACTCTTAAATAAATTTTCTGTATTGTTTCTTCCTTTGAGGATACGTTCCTAATTTAGAGTTTCTGGCAAACTTCTGCCAATGCACAAAAATGTTTTTCACCGAACGAAATGTTTTCGTAACTTTTCAAAGTCGATTATAATAGTATATAATACAACTAGTTTAGTAAAATACATTATAAATGAAATGCATACGGTTTTTTGATAACAGCAACTGGTACATTATTAGAGAATTCGACGCTTAATTTTTTGCAACTTTATTATGTTTCGTCACGACGCTTAGAAATTTGTACCAAAAAGAACGTTGGTCGGCCGTTTGGTCTTACCCTATCACTCCAAGTTTCTATCACTGCGATGGTTGAATGCTTGATTGACACCGCTTCGTGCTATAAAAATGTAATACCTCACAGTGTGCCGTTACATGACATTATATAACAGTTTCATACAACAAAAGGTCGCTTATTTTTGCCGAAAACAAAAGTAAAGACCTAACAATATGCACAAGCTGGCGTCTTCCGCTGCGGGTGGGGTGCCCGCTCTAAAGGATCCCGCAGGCTGCCGTGCAATGGCCAGTTCCCTCGCGCAGTGTCGTAACGCCACCGACCCGCGCGTCTGTTGGAGCCGTGCGGCGCGTCGCTCCGCACGCCACGGCCCCCGCCTGCGCGCCCCATCACGGCCACCGCGGCGCCGCCGCAGCCCTCGCCTTTGACGCGCAGTCGCTGCGACGCCCGTGCTGCGCGCGGCCCCCCTCGGGGCGACCCCAGGGGCCACAGGCGGACTGCTCACTGGCGACCTCGAGGGCCGCATTTCGGACAAGGTCATTTCTTAGATCAATAGGGGGTGAATGAGCGAGCAAGGATGGCCTTAAAACAAACGGTTCACGAATCGCACGCGATCTTTAATTCCTTTTCCTTACCCCATACTTCCATACATTGAGACTATTATGCAATACACTATCGCATATTTTAGGAGTACAATTAGGAGCTGAGAGCTTTTTTTGACAAGAGCAGTGGCTGGTGGGAGATACCTGGATGGGGAAAACCCCGACAAGAGAAGTGGCTGGTGAGAGATACCTGTATTGGGAAAATCCCGCAAGACGACGTGTAGGATTTCAGCATCCAGTGAAAGATATTCACCACCACTTACCGACGAAAAGGAGAAAATAATAACACTTACGCGGCTAATAACTTTAGTAGATGACGCGCCCAGAAACACAGAATAATCAACCAATTAATCAAATTTTGGATCATTCGTGAGGAATATGGAGTGTGCAATGCGTGTTCACAAAGTTTTAGAGTCGTTTCCAGCGTGTTATGCTTCTTTCGTCATTGCTCCATAAACATTCACGTCCTGACATCACTCGTGAATCAAAACAATTCATTTTATGTATAATCTAAAAAAGGATTTTCACTGAGGATGAAAACAGAGAATGTGCGGTTATCGAAGAGGGGTGATCTTCAGTGAGTTGGTCAGACCGCTGTCTCTGAGTATCGCGGTTCAATTCCCGAACAATCCTGGTCGATTTTGTTGTGAAGAAAAGATTCGCAACTGGTTATCTCGAGGTTTTTCCTTTTCTCCTACCTCTCATTCTTCCATTCCTCTGTTATTATTCGAATAATATCATTGCCACCCATCACACGGCCATCGAGAACGAAGCGTTGGGCTATTTTGCCATGTACAAATTTTACAGGATAAGTAGATTGGCTACATGGTACTTCCTCTCGCGGAGTTTACAAGTAATTTGGTGAAATACACCGGTTTTCCTTGAATTTGTATTTGCTTTATCATGTACCATACGTCCACACACAACTCTACAAATCCATAAGTACAATTATTCCACCAAAAACATGATGTGCAAATATTCTAACATAGATCGTTATTCTACTCAGCGGTTCTATTCACTACAGGTATGACCAAAAAGGGTAGGCACTATGGATGGTATGACAGGCACTAAAGGTAAAGCCAGTTACCGTACGTCAACTGCTCCACTCACGCTGCTAAGGTTTCTGCACTGAATCTTTAGTACGAATCATCACCCTCCGTAGTCCCATCGATCGAGCAGCCTTCGCCAACACGTCCGGCTGTCTCCACTACCATGTACCACCTCATTGTCCAGCTTCCTTAATTGTTCTATCGCTCACCCCCTCGTCCCATAACTCCCCACGATAGCTGTCTTTGGCGACATTCAGGCTGTTGAACCGCTTATCCCTCCCCTCTCTCTTCCAAGTACCTCTCTCTATCAAGTACCTCTTGGTCGCTTCCGATATTGGAGACGCATATCTTAAGCGTCATTGCCGTTCTCTCTATTCATGTCTTCTTGAGCGTCTGCTCTCTGTCATGCTGCCTCCACCAATTTGATCACTTGCTACCGAAGTTCCCTCCCACATGTATATTATTCATTTTCCGTCGCTTTTCTCATCACTTCGTTGCGAGTATCTTTGGAGCAATCATATTCTCTCACTATTTCGTCATCAATTTGCTTCTTCTCACTGAATACGCGTTTTCTTATTTGTGTTGTAATTGTTCTTAATTCACACTTTACAACATAGTCACTGTCTCACTATACTTGTCTTCTGGTACGCTTCCCACTTGTGCTAGCTTCAAATACTCCGCACGCATCATATTGCCTTTGACGGTGAAATCTTACCCTCCACTCCATGACATATTAAATGAAATATTAAAAACTCTGTTCATTATACACAATTTCACTATCTTCGTTTGTCCATCGCAGTTACTCGTCAACCACGTCGTCTCAAAGCATCGTTTTTCCGGCATCTTCACCTGCATGAGGAATGACGCTCAAATTGCTTCCTTAACATCAGAACATCCATATAATAAACTTTTCTTGCACAATATTACCTTCAATTTTTTCGTCAACTCAGATGGTGCACCGTACTTTAAATTAAAACTTAAATATAATATTTTTTGGCATTTTACAAACTACGTAAAAGCAATTCGTTGCTTCGCAATATACCATTCACCGCTAAACATTCATAAAATTATTTTGTCATCAAAGTATTTTTCTGGAGTTTTTACAACAAAAATAATTAACTATTAGGCATTTTTGAAGTGTAATCATAATATTTATAAATAATATTCTGCGCGTGTATGGTATTTAAAACTATTTACATGTACATGTTTTTTCATATGATTAAAATTTATTGTCTAGAAATACTTTCATACGAACATATATAGAACCATGGTGTATTACGGCCTTTGTGAAGCTATGGACAATCTACCCTTAGAAACAAATTGTAATCTTTTAATTACTGGGGGTACTTTAAATTAATCCTAACATATTCAAAATTTTCTAAAAATATGCCCGGATTTTTTTGATTATACATTGTTCTCGGGTAGTAAAATACGCTTAAGAATCAATTCAATTCCACCGATTCCCACCTCCTCCCTCTTGTCCTTCAGTCGGCACCGCCGCGCCGCCCCAGGAACCTGACCGGCAGCGGGCCCCATCGCCATCGTCGTCGCCATCGTCGTCGCCATCGTCGTCGCCATCGCCGTCGCCATCGTCGTTGCCATCATCATTGCCATCATCGTCGCCATCATCGTCGCCATCGTCGTCGCCATCATCGTTGCCATCATCGTCGCCATCGTCGTCGCCATCGTCGTCGCCATCGTC
>BOPP01000046.1:8032815-8049410 GCA_017312745.1 Gryllus bimaculatus | reverse complement strand
CCTGCATATGACGCTTACAATCCTAATATATACTATGTAGACAACAAGTATACTTTTAAACACTCAAATAAAACGATTTTTTAGCTTCAATGAGATAACCCTAAAACAACATTTTGGGAGAAAAAAATAAAGATTTCAAAATACCATAAAACTATATAGCAATAAATTTACCAACTAAAAAGCGGTGGTTTGGGCTACAGACGAATTTCGCCCAACTACTTACGCATTTTCCCATGAAAATCCTTTCATCACAATGTGTTCAAATTAATCCGGCTTCGTCTCGAAGAGAAAAAAAAGTTTAAGAGAATAGTACCAGAAACAATCCCTACCTCGTCACTCAGAACTGAATCTCTGCAGCATTCTCAGTTCCCATAGCCTGCGAGACAACATTTGAGACGTAAATGGTCTGGATTGCCCACCTCCGGGATTATGAGCCGCGCGCCCGTCCGCCAGGCGGGCGCAGAGAGGCAGAGCGGACGCAGCGACGAAAGTGGGGGTGGGTGGGGGTGGGGGGTCTCGACGCAAATTGGCGGCGCGCTAACGACCTCCGCGATTCTTTGCTAGGGGCACGAGAAATATTCCCCTCCGCCAGATGGCCCCGGCCCCTCGCAGCCCTCTTAGCTCTCGCCCCTCCCCGTCAACTCGCTCTCCACCGCCCCCCGCCCGCCCCGTGGCGTCCGCGCCACCCGCCCCCGACCTCCCTGTGGCGGTCTCGTTTGCTCTGCCTCGCCTCGAAACGGTTCTTCCTGCTCCTCTTCTCCCTACTCGTCCCTTCCTGTTCCACCTCGAAGGACTCCCATCCACTCATTCCGGCCCACATCCACCCATACACGCAACTCCACCTCTCCTCTCCCATTTCATTCCATCCCTGCCCCTCACTTCCTGTTCCCCATACCCTCCCAAATCCTTCCCATATCAGTATGTCACCTACATTATTTTCCCCCTTCCCATTCCATCCCAATTCCCCTCGTATTCCACTCATCTCCTCCCATTCCATCCGTGTCCGCTTCTCTCCTTTCCAGCCCCCCATGCCCTCCCATTATATCCCATAATCATACATTCCCTCCATTCCTCTGCCCCAACGTCCCATTCAATCTAATCTTATCCCCTGCCATGTCCATTTTATCTCAGCCCTTACCATCCCTGAGCTTATCCATCCAGCCCCCTATCTCATCCTCTCCCATCTTTCTCTCCTCTCACTCCATTCCTCCCCCTCCCATTCCAATCCAATCCCCTTACCACCCATCTCCTCCTTATTCCCTCCATACCTACGCGCTCGTCCTTTCTTTGCCCTCGCCGTCCAGTCCGTCCCACCCTCACTCCGCGTGCTCCATCGACAGTTTGCCGATCGTAAGTGCCAGACCGGCCCCAGCGGAGAGGAGGCTTGAGACGCGAAGTGAAAGTGCGGAAGAAGAGCGCCGAGTAGAGAAGTGCTGCCCAGACGAGCATGTTTGATAGTCAAGAGCCAACGAAATGGAAATACGAGAAAGAGCTTTACTGTGAAGGAGAGTGTAAGTTACTGATTAAAATGATGGTGATTCTACGTTTCTAAAACGGACACATATCATCGAAGACATCTAAAATTAAAAACATGATGCAAGGAAATTATTATCAGGCGAGACAACCAATCATAAAGGATAATTCGTGTTGTCAGATCACAGGGAGTTTCTACCAAATCCTTTATGAACAGGAGAAGTAGCGGCAAAGAAAGGAGACAAAAGTTAAATAGAGCACAAAGAAAAAGAGAAGAGCTATGACTGCAAAATACAACACGACAATCGCTGAAGCAAGGTCAGCTTAAACAATGGCAATTATGTGCCAGGGACAACGCGTATCAGTGAATATATCAATTTTACAAAACGTTTCTGTTCAGAGCTACTATATGTCGTCTCCCCTCCCTTTGCCCTTGAATCTCCTGTCTCCTCTTCTTACACTCAACCGGCCGCCCCGCTTTAAAATGTCCACCACAATCACTCCTACAACCATTCCCTCTGCCCGACGACTACTGCCGCTTCTACCGCAAACTGCTACCACCACCCACCTCCACCACCACCGCTACCGCCCGCCGCGGCGCCACCGGCGCGCGGACAAGGCCGATATTTCCCGCTAATTTCACAAAAAGAAATTTCGTTCTTTAAAAGTAATTACCAAAGTTAGATTAGCACTCCTTAATGGCGAGATGATTTTTTACCCCTTTCTTTTCTGGCCGCCGCGCCCTCTCCTCCGCGGAGCCCGCCGCACGCCGCCGCCGCCTCCGCCTTGACCGAACTTTTGCTAGACTTCGCACAAAAACCGCTAACTGTGCCGAAAAGTAGAGCGACAGCGCCCGGTGGCCCGTTCGCAGGTCGGACGACGCCGGGACCGGGCGGCGGGGCTCGCCGGAGACGGCGAAGGTGACGAGCTTACGAGGGCGCTGGGCGACCGCTGAAGCGTCGTCAGACCATAGGTTAACAGTCCCTGGTACTGACAGTACGCAACCGCCGCCATTTAATATCCTCTACCATAGGGAGCTGAAGCTACCGAGAGAGCGTTCGTCAGAACATAGGTCAGTCCCTTGAATACTGACAGAGCAACCGCCCATTTAATATCTCTTGCCCCAATAACGCTGAAGGTAAATGACTCTGGGAAGCACGTCAGAAAAAGGGTCTAGTGCGTCTAGGGAGTATAAGTTAGCGGTAACAACGGACAAAAATGCGAAATGACGATAAGGTCGCAGAAAAAGGTGATACACAGTGGCGAGAGCAAAGCATTGATTGACGAACAGAGGCAGCGGGCGAGAAAACATCGTGGGAGAAGAAGTAGAGGCAGGAAAGAATGCGAGAGCACGAAGGGTGGAAATGTTAGCGGCGCGGACAAAACACGCGTAAGCGAAGCAAGAGAGCAGCAAGAGCAGGAGGACAGTGAGGCGCAGGCAGCCGAGGCGGCGAGGCAAGCGAGGCGGCGGAGGGCGGCGAGGGCGGCGAGGCAGCGAGGCGCGAGGGCACGAGGGCGCGAGGGCAGCAGAGCGGCTAGAGGCAAGGCGAGGCGCGAGGGCAGCGAGGCAGCGAGGCGGCAGGGCAGCAGGCGGCGAGGGGCCCGGCGAGGCGGCCGAGGCACGAGGCGGCCGGGGCACCGAGGGCGCGAGAGCAGCGAAGGCGCAGGGCACGAGGGCCGGCGAGGGCGCGAGGCCGGCGAGCGGCGCAAGGGCGCGAGGAGCGCGAGGCACGAGCGCGAGGGCAGCGAGCGGCGAGGCACGAGGCCAGAGGCACGAGGCGGCGAGGCGCGAGGCGGCGAGCGAGGGCGCGAGGCGGCAGGGCGCGAGGGCGACCGAGGCGCGAGGGCAGCGAGGCCAGTCTGCAACAGAGGCCTGCTGAGGCAGCGAGGCGCGAGGGAGCGAGGCCAGAGGGGCAGCGAGTGGCGCCAGGGCAGCGAGGCGCCGAGGGCAGCATCAGCGGCAGGCGGCGCGCGAGGCAGCGAGGGCGGCCGAGGCACGAGGCGGCGAGGCAGCGACGGCAGGGCGGCGAGGCGCAGGGCGGCGAGGCGCGAGGGCCAGCGAGGGCGGCAGCAAGCGACGGCGGCGAGCAGGCGAGGCGGCCAGGGACGAGGGCGCGGGCGGCGAGGCGCGAGGGCGCGAGGCGGCCATAGCGGCGAGGCGGCGAGGGCGGCGAGCGCGAGGCAATCGAGGGCGGCGAGGGCAGCGAGTGCGGCGAGGGCGGCGAGGCGGCAGAGGGCGCGAGGCGCGAGGCGGCGAGGGGCGCGAGGGCGGCTGAGCGGCGAGGCGCGGAGCAGCGAGGGCGGCGAGGCACGAGGGCGGCCGGGAGGGCGGCGAGCCCGGCCGAGGCCGGCAGGCGGCCGGCGGGGGCGGCGGGGACCTGGGGGAGGGGGGCCCCCCCCCCCCCCCCCCGGGGGCCCGAAAAAGCGGTGGCGGCGCAGGCCGCGAGGGCAGCGAGGCAGCGAGCGCGAGGGCAGCGAGGGCGCGAGGGCGGGAGCGGCGGCGAGCGGCCGAGAGGCAGCGAGGCGTGAGGCTGCGAGGCGGCGAGGCGGCGAGGCGGTGAGGGCGCGGTGCGGAAAAAGAGCCAAACACCAATTTACACGGAGCGCCAGCGGAAATAAGAAAGTCGGAGGATACGAAAAAAAATTGGCAATGAGCGCATATAAGCGAGGCCAGCCGCGAAATAAGAATCGCGTTTTGTGAGGGAAAATCGCGCAGTTGGTGTGGAGATGGAAAAAATTAATAATTTAATAAATTATAGGTGTTAGAGATATTCAAATGGTTGTTGGTTTGTGAAACACACACATACATAATTAAGTAGGGAGGATACTGTTGAAAGTGTGATTGAAAATGTTTGAAATATCCCTTCGAAATAATTACTTAGAAGTGAATCTATATCGGAGCAATGTATACCTGTAGCATTCATCATTTTAGTTTCAGAAATTTCATTGTGCCAACCTTAATACATAGTTGAAGAAAACCATTTGCAGGATGCAATTACCTTCCAGAAACTGCTGTCATTTGGATGTGATACTTGTAAATCTTCATTTATATGACATTTGGTGTATCAGTTTCTTATCATCTATAGGAGGAAATTGCTTTCACTTTTATCATTCTTGGAAAAATAGAACTTTCTATTTGTTAATTGGTGTTTGAAAATATTATTAAACGTAAACTTCATTGTTTCAGCTGTACTTTGCTTCGTTTGGGAAAGCAACCATTCTTTTAGAAATCGCATATAATTTTAATCGTTCTCGACAATTCTTGAGGAGCTTACAATAATAATAATAATCCGGAGACCGAGTGTGAGAATCACATGACCATGAGGACTAAAATTGTTTATCATATTTATTTTCTAATATTTAATATGTTTACCATAGCTTATCGCACTACATTTCATTTCAAAATAACAATTCTCAAGTCTGCTTAGTTATGACTCAAATTTCTCAAACGTGGTATCAATCAATGGCAATTAGCTGCCTATTATATATTATTATTATTACTATTATTATATATTATGTACTATTATATATAATAGTTAATATTATATATTATATATTATATATTATATATTAATATTATTATTATATATTATATTTATATATTATATTATTATATATTATATATTATAACTTATATATTAATATTATATAAATATTATATATTATATATTATATATTTATAATAGTACTAAAATACTTATTGACTACATTCGTATTTAAAAAAAAACAATTTCCAAGGTCTGTTGTAATTTATGACCAGATTCTCCAAACGAGTAGCATCAAATCAAGCTGGCAATTAGCTGCCAAAGCCACGTCTCTCTCTTAGGGGAGTTGCAACGAGGACGTCTCGGTAAACAGTGAACACTGCACCACTGCGCTGCAAGCTCGACGCCCCGCTTCCTCAGCAACCGCAAAGCGAGCGTGGGAGGGAACCGAGCAGACGGCCGAGGGAATTTAATTTCCTGTAGGTTTCTCGACCTGATTCGTCGCATAAAATCGTAATTACGCCAAATAGATTTGACCAAAAATGCTATTAAGGAATTTAAGGTAAAGGAATGAGTTTCGAAAGACCAATGTTTTAAAATGAGGATGTCCGGGAAAACGAGAAAACGCGAGATCTGCCCACTAAAGGGTTCTTTTATTTAAGGCGCATCAACTTTTAGGTCATTAGCACACTATTACGTTAACGGTATGGTAACTATGAGGATGACACGATATGATTGATGATGATGATGAATATGTTTGAAAGACGAACCAATACAACCCATTTCCGAGGCGGACTCGAACCCGCGATCGTCGTCCGAGATCCATATGGGCACTGCCTTAGCACATCCGGACCCGGGCAAAGTGATTTTGCATTCTCATATGTTATACGGTGAACGATATTGGCTACCATGGTACCTAAATTTTTTAGATTGGAATATGTATAAAATAGTGCTAGGTATAAGGTAAGTAGTATATGTTGTAAGCTAAGTAGGGTCAGTGTATGTCGTATGAGACGAAGAGATATCATGCCAAATAATTGTAATTTTTAAAACTATATGTGTGTGAATATTTCAACATTCCATAAATCCAGCCCAATGGTAAATAACAATTAATTAAAATATAATTTAGACAGGGTTTTTAGATCTGAATTAGAGAAGTTTACTTTACAATATTCTCCAAGATCTTGTCGTTAAAAACCTCTCCGAGTTCTTCAGACTCGAGGCGACCAAACAATTGTGGAACTTTTACATAAAATTCCTTCTGAACATGTTCTCCAAATGCAGGTTGTCAAGAGTTTTCCATTACTTCCAGTTGAAACCAAAGTATTTTTAACGCTATAACTTGTTTATTATTCGCAATTTTCACAAAAAATATTAATGAAGCTCAACTCAATAAACACATGCTTTTCTAAAGTCTCACACAAGAATAATTTCTCCAGGGACTGCTTTTTTCATCACGACAATCCTTTATCTTAGATGGTTCTTTTACAACAATTCTTTATAAACCAATCTTTACATTTTTTTTCTTCGACTTCTCTCTACACGCGAGTCTTTACACCTTTCTCTTCTCCGCATCACGTCGTCACTTCGTTCGTCCGAATACAACTCCACTTCTTCCCAGGTAAGTAAATGTCACCGGTATCTCACAGTTTTGCTCCGAATTTCCCCCAATCTTCGCTCTTCATTTTGTTATTCCAGCTGTATTGTCCAGCCCCAAATCCAGTAGCAATCACACTCCCATTATTTTTAGAGTCCTTAGGACCATCAGATTCTTATTCTTTCTATGAATTAAATAACTCTTAAATAAATTTTCTGTATTGTTTCTTCCTTTGAGGATACGTTCCTAATTTAGAGTTTCTGGCAAACTTCTGCCAATGCACAAAAATGTTTTTCACCGAACGAAATGTTTTCGTAACTTTTCAAAGTCGATTATAATAGTATATAATACAACTAGTTTAGTAAAATACATTATAAATGAAATGCATACGGTTTTTTGATAACAGCAACTGGTACATTATTAGAGAATTCGACGCTTAATTTTTTGCAACTTTATTATGTTTCGTCACGACGCTTAGAAATTTGTACCAAAAAGAACGTTGGTCGGCCGTTTGGTCTTACCCTATCACTCCAAGTTTCTATCACTGCGATGGTTGAATGCTTGATTGACACCGCTTCGTGCTATAAAAATGTAATACCTCACAGTGTGCCGTTACATGACATTATATAACAGTTTCATACAACAAAAGGTCGCTTATTTTTGCCGAAAACAAAAGTAAAGACCTAACAATATGCACAAGCTGGCGTCTTCCGCTGCGGGTGGGGTGCCCGCTCTAAAGGATCCCGCAGGCTGCCGTGCAATGGCCAGTTCCCTCGCGCAGTGTCGTAACGCCACCGACCCGCGCGTCTGTTGGAGCCGTGCCGCGAACGTCGCTCCCACGCCACGCCCCCGCCTGCGCGCCCCATCACGCCACCGCGGCCCGCCGCAGCCCTCGCCTTGACGCGCAAGTCGCTGCGACGCCCGTGCTTGCGCGCGGCCCCCCCCTCGCGCGACCCCAGGGCCACAGGCGACTGCTCACTGCGACCTCGAGGGCCGGCATTTCCGGGACAAGGGCATTTCTTAATCAATAGGGGACGTGAATGACGAGCAAGGTGGCCTTTAAAACAAACGGTTCACGAATCGCACGCTATCTTTAATTCTTTTCCTTACCCCATATCCATACATTGAGTCTATTATGCAATACACTATCCGCATATTTTAGAGACCAATTAGGAGCTAGAGCTGTGGCCAAGAGCAGAGTGGCATTACCTGACAAGAAGACATGGCTGGTGGGAATGCCTGGATGGGCGAAAAACCCCGACAAGAACAGTGGATAGATAGAAATATCTGTATGGGAAAATCCCGGGCAAAGCCCGACTGTAGGATTTCAGCATCCAGTGAGAGCATTAATCACCACCACTTACCGACGAAAAGAGAAAATAATAACACTTACGGGCTAATAACTTTAGTAGTTGACCGCGCCCAGAAACACAGAATAATCAACCCAATCATCAAATTGATCATTCGTGAAATTATGGGGTGCAACGCGGGGTCACAAAGTTTTAGAGTCGTTGGTCTGCGTTGTTATGCTTCTTCCGTCCATTGCTCTAAAACATACACGTCCTGACAATCACTTGTGAATCAAAACAATTCATTTTAGTTATAATCTAAACAAGTTTTCACTGAGATGAAAACAGAGAATGTGCAGTTATGAAGAGGGGGGGGTGCTCTTCAGTGAGTTGGCAGACCGCTGTCTCTGAGTTATGCGCGATCAATTCCGGACAATCCTGGTTGATTTGTTGGGAAGAAAGAGGTTCGGCAACTGTTACTGTTATCTCGAGTTCGTTCCTTTCTCCTACCTCTCATCTTCCATTACTCTGTCATTGATTCGAAATGATATCATTATGCTCACATCACACGCCATCAAGAACAAGTGCTTGGGCTATTTTACCATGTACGAATTTTACAGGAACAAGTAGATGGCTACCATGGTACATCACTTCTAGGCTGTCCGGGGGACGCCGCGTCGTTGGCCAGATAGACCACGTTTCGCCTGTCATGTCGCAGGCTTCTTCCCAGGTAGTGGACCACATAAATCTCCGCCTCCGTTAATGGACTCGAGCCGCGGAAACGACTGTACATGACATCCTCTTGCGGAGTTTACAATTTACTCTGTAGAATATACCGGTTTCTTAAATGTGTATTGTTATAACATGCTACCATAACGTACACACACTACATACACCAGTCTATATAAACCACTATTCTACCAAAAAACATGATTTGCAATTTATTCTAAAAATATAGGTTATTCAATGAACTTCAGGTATGACAAGGAAGGGTTAGACCAAACATGGGTGGTATGAGAGCACTAAAGGTAAAGCCAGTTACCGTACGTCAACTGCCTCCTCTCACGGGCTAAGGTGTCCAACCACTGATCTTTAGTACGAATCGTCACCTCTGTAAGTTCCCATCGAGCGCAGCCGCCTTCGCCAACACTCCGGCTGCTCCCACTACATGCACCACCTCATTGTCCAGCTTCCTTAATTTTCATCGCTCACCCCCTCGTCCCATAACTCCCCACGATAGCGCTTCGGCGACATTTCCAGGCTGTTGACCGCTTATTCCCTCCCCTCTCTCTTCCAAGTACCTCTCTCTACCAAGTACCTCTTGGTTCCTTCCGATATTGGAGACGCAAATCTTAACGTCATTGCCGTTCTCCTATTCAATGCTTCTTGAGTCTGCTCTCTGCCATTGCTGCTTCCACCCAATTTGACACTTGTTACCGAAGTTCCCTCCCCCCATGGTATATTATTCAGTTTTCCGTCCCTTTTCTTTCACTTAGTCGTGAGTATTTTTGGAAAGCCTCACTATTTACTTGTGCATCACTTGCCTTTTTTCAATGATGCGCTGTTTTCTTGTTTGTGTTGTATATTGTTCTAATTCACACTTTTACAAACATAGTCAATGTCTCACTATTATTGTATTCTGGTATGCTTCCTTATTTGTGTCATCTTCATATTGACACTTGTGCTAGCATTCAAATAGTCCGCACACATCATATTGCCTCTTACGATGAAAAATCTTACCCTCCACCCCTTGACAATATTAAAAAATTCTCTACATCATACATATTCCTCTATCTTCTGTTTTCCAATGGCCGTTACTCGTCAAACACACTGCCCCAAAACATCGTTTTTTCCGTCATCTTCACCTTGCATGAGGAAAGACGGTCAAATTGCTTCCTTAACATCAGGAACATCCATATAATCAAACTTTTCTTGCACATATTTACCTTCAATTTCTTCGTCAACTCAGATGTGCTCCATACTTTAAGATTAACTTTAAATTATCAATATTTTTGGCATTTAACAAACTACGTAAAAGCCGATCCGTGCGCGCAATTATACTATCACCGCTAAACATCTATATGATAATATCATCAAAGTATTTTCTGGAGTGTGAGCGAGAGCGAAGAAGTAGATATTAACTATTAATCATTTTTAAACGCTAATCATAATATTTATAAAGAATATTCTTGTGTTGGTATTTTAAACAATTTACATAGTACATGTATTTTCATAAGATTAAAATTATTGTTTTAGAAATACTTTCATAGAGAGGCATATATTGAAACCATGATTTTACGGCCTTTGTAAGCGATTGAACAATCTACTCTTAGAATATAGGTGTTGTGGTGTGATATCTTTACATTTTTCATAAAATAATTAAAGACGTTGTCATTGCCAACAATATTATTTAAGTGCCAATAGCAGCTTTATGGCTTAGTCATCATCATCAGTTGTCTGCTGGATCTCCAGCAGACAACTGATGTATGATGACTTGATAGCCATCGGAAAGCTGCTATGCATTAAAGGAGAATAGTTGTGGCAATGACAACGTCTTTAAATTATTGTGTGCGTGTAGCGCGTGTATAAGTAGCTGAATTGTAATCTATTAATACTAGGGTAGTTAAATTAATCCTAAACATATTCAAAAATTTTCTTGAATAATAGAATAGACCCGGAGCTTTTTGGTTATATTGTCTTTCGGATATAAAGACGCTAGAATCAATTCGATTCCACCGATTCCCACCTCTTCCCTCTTGTCCTCCATCGGCACCTTCCCGCACTGCCTGCGGAACCTGAGTCGGCAGCCGGGTTCCGCCCGTCGTCTCCATGTCATTTCGCCATCGTCGTCTTCATCGTTCGATCTCCATCGTCGTCTCCATCGTCGTCGCCATGGGTCGTCCCATCGTCGTCGGCCATCGTCGTCTCCATCGTCGTCTCCTATCGTCGTGCTCATCTGTCGTCATCATCGTCGCCGCCCATCGTCGGCCGCCAGCGTCGCCGGCCATCTGCACCACCGCCGCCAGCAATCCGGCCCGACTGCCCGCCCCGCCGACACTTGCCACGCCACCACCTCGCCCCGCCGTCCTGGCTCCCGCGTCCTTTGCCGCGCTGGCCTTCCTTGAAGCGCGCCCTCGCGTTCCTCGCCGCCTCCGCCCGCCGCGCACCCTCACGCCTAGGCGTCGCTTCTCGGCGCCGCGCCGCGCCGCCTCGTACGGCCGGCTACTTCCGCTTCGCTCGATGATCCACCGCGGCCGGATTTTACGGCGGCCGGCGAATTGCGCCGCCCCCCTCCCCGCCCCCCCCCCGCCCCCGGCAGCTGCGGCCGCCGCGGAGGCGTCCCTGGAGCCCTGGGCCGCGCTGCCGCAGAGGGAGCTCTCGCCCCCTGCTGTTCTCTCGCAGCGCACGGCGCGCCGCGGCCGCAGCCGGTAGCGCCCCGCGCTCTCCCCGCGCTCGTCAGCGCTGCTGCCTCCCACGCAGCGGATCTGCCAGGGTTCGCGTTGCTCTTATTCGAGAGAAGGGAGGTTCTAGCGTTCTTGTTTCGCTTCGGAATCTGTAGCCTTGCGTTGGTCTCTTCGAGATTTGCTATGTTCGTCGTCGTCTATGCCATTCTCTCCGAAGAATATTTTTCTCTTTTTTCTTTACAGAAATGTAGTCTTTTTCTGCTGCCTTGTAGATATTGGAATCAACGCTGAACGTGTCAATTCGACACTTCTTTCACCGCCCATGCAGCGCTGATGTCAATGCACTTGCAGCAAGTCTTCTAGTTCTCTTGTGTCCCTCCACAAATTGTACATTTTCTTTAGTCTCTTCCTGTTTTCGTCTTTCTATATGTTATTATCTACTAAGAGTATTTGAACAAGTTAATGCCATAGGTATCGCAATCCTCAGTCGTCATCTCTTTTGCCTAACACTGGCGACTCTAGCAATAATCGTGTTGCTCTTCTCACGAAGAAAGATTCATTACCTTATTAGCTTATTTCACATAAAAAAAGATTTCCTTCTGCATGATTGAACTTCAGATTCGTGTCGGGTCCATTTATTTTTCGCCGATATCTTCTCTGCCAATCAACTACACTAGTAGATCCATTTCCTTTCATTAGTTTTGAGCATATCAACAACTCCAGACTTCACCTTCTAAAGCTCTCCGCACAAGTACTTAATCTTTTCCGCTTGCTACGAGTACTGTCATGACTCCATTTTGTTTCCAAGTTCGTGCTTCTAACTTCCGCTCTTTCTTACACATGTTTGCACTTTCCGCCATTCTTTTAGCTCCATGACTCAAACCATTGCCGCGTGTGAACCGTGACATTACTACGAACGTAACAAGTTCGTCTTCCTGTTTGGAGCACGTGCTAACTTGATACAATCTATCCCCTTCATAAACAGTGCCTTTTCTCTTTTAGTTGTGGTAAATTTAGAGAACGTTTAAACGTAATGAATGGCCTTAAAGTTTTCTATGAATAATACTTTTATTTCGGTTCTTATTTAGAACTACTAAATAATTCTTTAGAACTGCTTGAATTTGTTCTATTTACGTAAAACTGCGCTACGATTCAATGCCAAGAGAAATCATTCTTACTTTCTTAATCATATGAAATCTCTAATATGTAAATGAATTGTATGTTTGGAATTTTCTTTTCAGTTATGCTCTGGTTTGGCGCAGGTTCTCCTGTTTACTTCATTTCTTTTTGGCGTATCATTTTTAAGATTCCGTTAATAAATCTGGCTGTCAAATTAATTTCCTTCAAAGAATCAAAATATCAATAATATATTCTTACATGCATTTCCCAAACGAAAAAACAACAACGTAGTTCAATGTTCAATATAAATCCTTTCATGCCATTCATAACATCTCATGAGAAAAAATTAATATTTCGTTTGTTACAACAATCCTTGTAAAAATATTATTATTTAAATTCTCAAATATAATCATATACCAATTCGTTATTTCAAAATCAAGTGCTCGTATCCTGCAAATGAAGGCTTCAGTGCTCTCGTCTCCCATACTTCGTCCATCGTTCCTCCACCTCTTCCCGCCTCGTCCAGCGTTTGCTCCTTCCCCGTCCACACACGACCACGTCCACATCGCGTGGCCTCCTGCGACCCGCCCCCCCCTCTTCCACTGCGGAGCGCATAAGCGCCCACGGAATCGCAGAAACTGAGGGCGTAAATCATTTCGAACGTACTGCCCGAAACGCTTTAGTTCTGCCGGCAGCGGCGCTCCACTCCTCCGCGCGATAAACAAGTACTCAGCGAAGTGCAGCCGTGCGAGCACGGAGGGCCAACCAGACGAGATTAATTCGCACAGTGTTAATTCACGCTGCCGAGTCCGGGGTCGGGACTCCTAAGCCGGAGGGGCTTGAATAAGGATTTGCTTCGGCCGTTTCCGGGAGGATAGTGCGCCTATTCCTTACTTACGAGCGGCGCTCGACCCTTTCCGCGAATGGTTCTGCTTTCATTCGACCAGATACGTATCAAGAACGTAATTAACGTTCGAGAGCATTGATATTTGCGAGCTCCGCGGAAATATGGATGAGGAATTCATGTGTGTGTGTTGGTATAAATGGAATTCGGCATCCAAACGAGATTAACTACATTGTAACAACTTACGAAATGTGATGTGTGGGTAGACATGTGGTTGCAGTTGCTCGTAACGAGATAAATGATTCTATAAAATGTATGAAAACTATGTCCAAATACCTCTACTGTACTGTAAATGAAGTGATGCATGGAAAATAATACAATTTTTTCACAAATGGATTTAGCGATACATAAAAATATTACTTTGATGAACAAAATCAAACAGTATGAACCATTGGGTACAATACTACATATTCACGTACATTTTTCCAAATTCAGAAGTTGAATGAAGACAGTATTTCAATTCTATCTATTAAAAAATCAGTTCCCCTTACAACGCTGAATAAGTTTGAGATTGGAGCTACTATCCCATGATTCAATATATGGTAATAAAATGTACGAGTAAAAAAATTTAAAACAAGGTTAATGTGGCATTTTTATTCGTTTGATTCCCTTTTCGAATGAATATGTTTTTATTTCGTAGAAATGGAAAGTTTCGTAAAAAAGCTTTACCAGTTTAAAAAGTTAATACTAAATTCTTTTTATATTTATTGTGTTAGTAAACTCAACTTCATTCGTGTGAATACATATCCTGAAAAACTACAATCAGGATGTCATATCACGGACATGAAGTAACTTTAATATTTTATGTATCACAATATTTCCACTACATCGAAGAAAAATAGTTTTATTTTGTGTGTTATAATTAAACTTACTTTATCTGTATCATTGTCAAATTTGTCATTCAGTAAACATTTTTCCCCTTTTTCGTTCTACGAAATTGCAACTGGACTTTGCTGTGAGAGTTACGACAGTAGGTATTTAGGGCTCATTATGTCCGTTTATTTTCATTCAATTTTAACGACAGATAGTGAACTAACTCGACAATTTGTCATGTTGGTCTTTATCAATTGAGCTGATGATACGGCCTATTAGATTAATCGCACGTTGAGCATCAGAATGAAAATGAATTAGCGATGAAAAAATTATGAATTGCAAGTGACAGGGTTCCCAATTTGCTGTGTGTTTAATGATGTCGTCCGTAAACCCCTGACCTCATTGACTAATAAACGAGCCATCGTTTCAAAAGTCCAAATAGTCAGTGTTTGAAAGGTCATGGGTTGGAAACAGTTAATAACTATTTCCTAACCTTTTATTTAAACCAAAGCACGATGCAGATTACAGATTATAAAAATGTTTTATATACGGAAAATTTCGTTTTTTAATATGTTCAATTCTGTGGCCAATAGTTGATAGGCACTGATTTTGCATTCCTCTCTGTTGGACCCTCCCTAGAGGTATACTTGAATTACATGGAAAATTATAGAAATAATTATAAATCGCACTAAAAGTTAATCTTAAATTTTCTATGAACATATTTATTTTAAAATAATTTAAATTAGGTTGAAATTTTGTATTCGCATTGTAAAACATATTATTCGACTGGTAATATCTTAGTTCCGCTCCGATATACCATTAAAAAGGAAACAAAAGTGAAAAGGACCCCAGTGATCAAGATAGGTATTCTTTCTATTAGATGTTTCACCTTATCAAAAACGCTTGCAAAACATACTCCAATGAGATGTGTCCTTAAACTATACTAGAAGCAAACAGTTTGCTGAGCGCTTTACATCTAGGGGCAGCACTACAAACTCCGCGCAACAACTCACATTCGACAGAAAAATAATGCATATGCACGCCAAGGGACAACGACCTGACCATCCAAGTAGGCTGAAAATCTAAATAAAAAGTCAAATTCTGAAGCATCTTAGAAAAGATGTAATCAACATTTAGCAACATATCCTCAATAAAATACAATAATAGTATTCAATAGCAATGTTTAATTCAAGAGAAATAATATTTTTCTTTTTTTAAAAAAATATTCTTGCAAAAACCTTTCACCTTTCAGAGAACACATTAATAGAACAATGAGGTAAAACATCCAATTGTCTTGAAAACAATACTGCTATGGAGGGATAAAACAACCCCAACGTCTTTCGAGAAATCCTCGGAGATCTCCGTTCTGTAAAATAAAGAACGAGATACATGGCAATTATTGTGAAAACCATTAAAGTAAGTGCTTCGACGCAACTAATTTCCCAGACAATAAACTCCCAGCGGAACGAGGCTCAGAAATGGGGAGAGGAGGAAAACTGGGTCAAGGAGGGGAGCGATTCCAATACCGAAACGAGAAGCGAGATCGCGAAGTGGTGACAATGGCTATTTCGTCTTCTCTCTTTTTTCGTTGTTCACTTCTGTAAAGCAGCAGCACTGGATTTAGTTATTTGTCATCCCTCGGTGTTTAATTTTTTATACTGATATGATCTTGAGTTGTGGACTTTTTCATTTCAAAAGGAAACATTAGATAAATTATTTATGTAAGTGATTGTATTACATCTTTCATTATATGACTTGCATTTTGCATTTGGTTTTATAAGTTTCACTAACTATTAGTTATAAAATCAGGGAATTTATATTTCAATTTTAACAAATAATTAAAACGTTAATTAATTGAAACATTCTTGGCTTCATGGATTAATAAACTGAAGAACGAAAACGAAAATTGAGATAGGAAGAATTTATAATCTTATAAATGAGTTCATTTTGCTTGAGTTGATAATTTTTAAAGCCACAAAAATGCATCAGCGCTTCGGTGAAAATGTGCGGAGCGATAGATCAGCTAAAATACTTGTGAGTGTTTGGATCTACTGGTTCCTGGAAATCTATTTGGAGGGTCTGCGGGAATTTTCTAGAAAACGTATTACGTCAAGCGAAATATTTAACTTCTGTTAATCTCTCAATCTCTCTCACCATTGAACTTTCCTCCAGTCAGGAAACAAGTTAGCAAAACCTTATACCCAAAGATTCTCGTCGCCGCTAATAAACATATGAAACAGCAATGACAGTAACACAGACGTACCACTAACATACTCTGCTAGCACTACCTAACGAAAAGCGCCTGTAGCGAATTAAAATGTTCATCTAAAACAGTACACGAACCTATCAGAATTTTCGACAAAACACGTTAACCTCAGCAAATAAAACCTTCATCTTATACCTATCAGTCCGGTCTTCAGTGAGCTTATCAGCAGATAATGCATTGAAGAAAGTTCGACCAGCTCCATCAATAACACGCCTGCCCGCTTCTGCAAACGCGGAGCTGTCGAG
>BOPP01000046.1:8021268-8031946 GCA_017312745.1 Gryllus bimaculatus | reverse complement strand
GCGGCTCCCGCCGCGCCTGCCATAAGACCGCGCAAATCAGGGCCAGCGCCCAGCGGCACCGGCGGCGCGGCGGCGGGCTGCGACGGCGTCGGCGGGCGCAAGTCGTTTAAGCTGTTTCTGAGGGAAGGTGCATGCGGTGCGGGGGGTTCCGAACTTGAGGCCGCGAAAGCAGAGGCGCAGAATCTTACTTCTTCGCAAGTAGAAGTAGACCGTGGAGGAGGAGGGGAGGAGTTCCGGGCACGAGGTGGGAAGCAGGGGGGAGGGGAGGGGAACGTGCCTCGAGTCCGTGAGAGCGCCATCTACTCCTTTGAACTCTCATCTATCACTATTGATGAGTGGAACTGCACATCAGACGTTCGCAGCGAAGTTTCGAAATCTTGACACAGGCGTGTTGCATGCACGTAATTATATTGGACCAAGATATATTCTTACAAATATTGTTACTAATACGAGTTCGTATTAGCCCAGCACCAAAAAAACTAGGTGGCGGATTTTCAACACTAGTTAGATAGCTTAGGTCGAATTCACTTACTTATCTGGAGAGAAGTTCTAGCCCACCGGCCTGCTCTGGATCGGTAGTTATCCTTTAATTTCTGACACATAAAAGGCGAATGACGGAGTAGCCTAAAAAAATGCTCTAAAAACGGGGCACTAAACCTCGCGTGATATCTCCTTACTGTTTCTTGTCCTATCCTATCCTATCCTTACAAAACACACGTAAACACTACTAATATGCCGGAAAAAACCGGTCGGGAGCTTAGAGTTTGGCCCCCGCTGATATGATAACTTTAACAGTTAATGCTGTGTTATCATAAAAGGACACTAGCTCTCCGTTCAGCTAAAATTTTAAAGATCATTATATAAAATAATAAACAAAACAGGCGTAGATAGTGCCCCTGAGGAATTCCACAAAGTTCATGTAAACTTCACTAATATGTCTTATTCAACTTGCACACTCGTTTCGATTCACTCAGGTAAGTTTCTAATAAATTCATTTATTTTTTCTCGTAGTTCAAACCGTTGCCAATTTCTTTATAGCCAAGTTGTGGTTCACGTGTATCAAATGCCTTAGTAGGGCTAAAAATACAGCCTAAGTCAAGCGGATATTAGCATCAAAATTTAGGGTGTACAGACTTTTATTACACTTAGTATTCCATCAATAAAACCCGCAAGTTGTGATACTTAGTTGTTTCGTTCCGCTTAAGCTAAAAGTTTCCAATCAATAAACAGTAAAATAAGAAGTGTTTTTTTAGACATGACCTGCTGAAAACATTGTTTCTTTATAATCCGTATTCTCAGTAATAGCAGATAATTATTAAAGTAATTTAAAGTAGACACAGCGAATCCTTTCTTTTTAGAAAGAACATATAGCATTTGTCAATATAATATTTACTAGCTCGAATTAATATATCTGGATGAAGTTATTAAACTATTTATACATTTCATGAGTTAAGGATTACATTATACTGAATAACAGAATGTCCTAAAACGTATAAAATATAACTCAATTTTTCATTATATTGATTAATAAATTACTTTTTATTCAGAATATAAAAATCCATTACACGCGCACATTACTGAATGTTAGGCATCAACTATACAATCATAATTTTACACTACAATGATAATCCAAGCAGTCGAAGTAGTCGCAGCAGGTTGCAGTCTAAAAAAGTTTAATAAAACCATCGATGAGGTTCAGGATGAGTTACACGTTAATGCTACACCGCAATTTTTCCCCCTTCATTACGAAATGAACGAATTGATTGCGAAAATAATTACTCATCCCCTTAAATACACGTTACCATCGATCTGCAGCCATCTGGGTTAGCGTCGGGTCGCAGGTGGATGGTAATGCTCGGCGAGATGTATTGGGCGGGGGGGGCGGCGTGGTGGAGGAAGAGCATGGTAGTTGTAGGTGACTGGTGGAGCTGGCGGGAGGAGAGATTGTGCAAGTAACGAGTTTGGCAGACGTGTGAGCAAACGAAGTGAATGGGAGAGGGGCGGGACTCGCCCAGACCAGGAGTGCCAAGAGAGCGGGCAAGTGTTTGGCGTGGGCGGGTGGACGAGGGCGATGATCTGTCTGGGTGAGCTGGGAGCGTTCGGTGGGTGAGTGGACGTGGCGTAGGCGGATAGTGGGTAGGCGATAGGGCGGGCGGCGGGTAGGTAGGCGGGCGGGCGGGTAGGCGGCGGCGGGCGGCGGGCGGGGGCGCTTGGCCTGGGGTGGGTTGGGCACGGGCGCGGTGTTTCGAAGAGAGTTGGCGGGCTGATTAGGATATGCGTATAGGTGTGTGAGGGCGTGCAGTGGATGAAGACGACGTGAGTGGGCAAATGCGGGCAGCTGGTGTTGTCGGAAACGTCGTGTTGGCTGAAGCTTTCGAATGGGCAGGCAGGGCGGAGGCGACCGTCGAACACCGGCCTCACGTTCGGACCGGTCGGAGGTTCGGACGATGAGTTCGGACCGGATGGAGTTCCCGGTGGAGCGCGGATGGAGTCGGACCGGCTGGCGAGTTCTGGCCGGGTGGAATCCGGCGAGTGGGTGAACCGAGGCAAAAGGGGAGTGGGCGGCATGGGAATGGACGGGTAGGGGGTGGAAAGGATGTTGGGCCGGTGAAGAGCAGAGGGGGATTCGGACGAGCGGACGGCGGGTGCGGCCGTCGGGGCGGGCAGACGAGTGGGCAGTGCGAGTCGGCAGGCGGGCAATCGCAAGCGGTGGTCGGATGACGGCGGGGGGACGGGTGGCGAAGGCGAGAGACGTGTTGGGCGCGGGCAAGTGGTGGCGACGGGGGACGGTGGCGACGGGCGAGAAAACGGTGGCGGGCGGAAAGTGGGTGGGCGGACGGCGGGGGCGGGTGGGCGGACGGCGGGGTAGGGGGGCGGACGGGCGAGAGGCGGGTGGCGGATGTGGCGGCGGGCAAGTGGGTGGGCGGACGGGCGGGGACGGGTGGGCGGAACGGGCGAGAGGGCGGTTGCGGGCGGGCGTATGGCGGGCGTTTGTGAGCGCCAGTTCCATTAACGGCGCCAGTAGAGTGGAGGCCGTCTGATAATTAATCTCGCGCGGAGTGCACCGGCCTGCCCGTGCCGTTTGTGCGCCGGCCCTCGCTTTGTGGGCGAGGGCGAGGGCAGAGGGCGAGGGCCTTACCGCGGCGGCCGCGAGAGCCGAACGCAGAAGGGCAGGGATAATGGGTGAGGGCGGGGAGAGTGCCACGGCCGCGCCGCAGATCTCAAAATTTGATGTAACCCGCAGGGTTGGAATGGGCAATATAGAGAGGGGAAGGATACAAGGAGTGAGGTGGGGGGAAGAGATTAGATTACAATGATAAGGAAGAAAAAATAAAAAAGAATTGTGATATGCTGAATAGAATATTAACAGGTTTGTACGCGAATAATCGAAAATTAAATTCTAGCTTATCTTCTCCTGTATAACACCAGTCTTTGCATGCTACCTTGCTAATTTTCCAATATTGTCTCTTTAATATTTTTTAATATCAGAAATCAATATTGACGTTACAAAGGTCATTTATTTTGACGGTCTAGTTTATCCGCCCAACAGTTATATGTTTGTCCCTAAAATTTCTGATTATAAAGACTTAAGTTTATAAAAAGAAGCATCACGAATCAGAAAAATATGTACAGTAAATAAATTAAGGGGATAAGTGTTAGTATGTTTACTACACAGGACATGGAGATAATCATTCCTATTTCAACACAAGCTTTGAGGTTCCAATGAGGACAAGAAAGATCAATGCACTGTTATTTTTGCTTTTGTGTTTTTTAGTTGTAAAATATTTATTAAATTTTCCGGTAGACACACAAATAAACATAAAGAATAAGAAACCGCTTGTATTAAAGAAAAAAATTGGACTGTGTGAAGGAGTAAATTTATGGAATACTAAGACGAGAGAAACCAAAGTACCCACGTTCAGTGTAGAAGGATAGTAAAAGAAAATACGATTGCAACTGAAAATAGCAAGTCATGATTGTTAAGCCATAAAAGGAGAGATGGCACCTCGGAGGCTTATTGGACAGCTTCTAGTTTTACGCCGGCTTCCGATCCACTTTCCACTCCCCGCGGCGCATCTCTACCACTCCTGATCGACCGAAACCGCGTGAGTGCGTGAGCGGGCATGTATTCATCTATGCAGTACAATCAATATTGCGCGCCTCTGAACGCTTGCACAGTTCGTATAGCCAAGTGAAACGAAAGAGAAAGCCTCAGAGCCGAGTATGCTATATACGGTGAAGAGAAGACGCCATGGCTCGCTACATGTCTCCTGAAATGCTGGATATTAAATAAAATTAGTAGCGCCACGCCTCGTGAACATTGGTAGTTTGGAAAGTCGGATAATCCACCGTTAAATGCCATAAACATTTATACAAAAGAACTATATATGCACGACGACTATATCTACCACCACGACACATGACGAGAGTCTACTGCACATGACGAACACACGAAAGTTCATAGACGATGCAGACTCTATCGTTAACATTATAACAGGTGTAGAAAAATAAATGCAATACTTTATACCAACAGACAAATCCAGTATTAAGAAAATGCCAATGGAAAATTCTAATACACGATGAATAGTAAAATAAGTGAAAATATGATACCCCAAAAAAAGTGATCGCCGATTGGAGACATTGACCCTATTAAAATTGAAAAAAAAAATACTTCAGTCCTAATAATTTTGTAACATTTAATACCGATCCTAATTTAGTGAGACTCGTTCGTCTGTCTACCGGTCTTTCCCTCGAGCGTCCCTGAATTGTGTAGACTAAACCCGTCCATTAAATATATTGTTACAAAAAAAATCTAAATTCTCTCCCCGGCCTAAGCCCGAACCCTTAACTCCGGGCTCCCAAATATAGTTTTTACCGAAACAACACGAGATGTGTCTACCTCACCTCCTACGCATCAACTCTAACTATATCTAGAGTGTGCCTCAGCATGCTAATACATTGGATACCCCGGCCCATGGGAATGTTGAGGCAAAGAGGCACTTCCACGACCCGCCTGAAGCTGAAATACCCGAGTTAGGCCTAAGAAGAAAGAATTAAACCAAAGTAAATTAAGTTATGCACATATACTGAATATACCCTGGGCCTCAAAGTGATTTTTTTATCTCTCTGGGTTAGTCCTGTGATATAACCTCTCGGATATTGCTGAATTGGTATTTCTTCCAAATTCGTCAGGGAGAAGGCAAAGCCTAAAAAATCTGCTGACTACTATGAGTTGTAGTTTGATTGTGCAGTTAAATGCCACTTGAGCATTCGCTAAAAAAACAAGACTAAGTTGTACAGAATATCTAGAAAGTATCGCCAACGGGAAAGATGAAAAATTCATATAGACTCAGTCTCACTATCCGAGAAATCACGATCTTAACTAGGGAAAAATACAACTAAGAATAAATCTCAATGTAAGGAATGAATACCACTTTATCCATATAATTCCATCCAAACTCGCCGGTACGCGTGGTCTTCTCCTGTGTGTTACATAACTTATTAATCTTATAATACGTGCTCCCAAAGATCAACTCCTCTCTACATTCCACGAGCATTAACCACAACATTAACTACAACAAAGGATGCACATGTCTCCCGCACTACAGATGGAACTACAGTCTGCTCCTCTGGAATCGTTCAGCGCTGGCAGACTCCAATGGAAAATCTTTCTGTGGTGCCTGATGAAACCGGTTTTCACTTTATCGGCTCATTTGAATATAGACGATTTGGAGTAATTTTCTTTATAAGGTGGAGCATGTGGAACTATTCAAAGCTTCAAATAATGTTCTATACTCCTTTTGGCTTTATTTGAATTCTGTTTAACATGTTTATACGAAGTGCATCTTTATGTATTGACGCTTTGATTTACTTTAAATAATAAATTTCCTAGTAGATAATGAAAGATTGACGATTCATGGTAGCATCCTTAAGTTGCTGGTGCTTTGTAAAGTACAAGGTGTACGCATGTCCAGTCATTAGTTGGAGTACTCAGTGTGTCGCTGGCGTAGTGAACAGGCAGGGGATAGGAATATGCTTCTGCTCTATTGTCACTCCAAAGAGAGATAGTTCTGTGAACTCAAAGCTAACATAAATACTGTAGTTTGTTGTAAAGGGCATTTGAATACGATCGGTGCCATTTACGGTGCGGTTGAGACAACTAAACGAGACATTACGCCAAATATTATCAAATAGGAAGTCTAATAGAACTTTTCGGATGGTTGAGAAAGTCTAGTGACCAAGCTTGCGCAGTAATATGTTTAAGAGGCACAAAAAAGTTAGAACACAAGAGATACTTTCGAAGACTCTATACAATCTGGTAGGCAAGAAACATTCCTAATTTAATCCAAGACCAAACACGTTGAAGAATTGTGAACCATTCCTAATTGGATCCAAAACCAAACACGTTGAAGAATGTTACGATTCATAAACTTAAAATAATAAGTTAAGTAAAGAGCTTAAGAGAACTATGAGAGCTAAAGAGCTAAAGAGAACTATGTTAGTCCCAAAACGTTTTCAATCCCGCTACTAGTTTGCATGATGCAAATTATGACAAAATTTTAGATATGAATTGCAGCAAAGACATTTGCATTTCAAAAATTAGCATTTACAACGACGCATTTACGTGAGCCTCCGACTAAATGCTAACATTTCGCTGCCGCTACGAGGGTAGGAAACTTTATGTTACACAGGTTTTTGGTCTCCACTCTCAGTACGCTTACTTTGTGTTATTGTACCTGTTTTCTTATTGGTAAAAGGTAAATGCGAAATACATGCGGGTTTGCCGTACTGAGACAGTGTGTGTTTAGTACGTCTTCTATATACGCATCCGATTCTTTATGTTCGCTTATTTCATTTGGAAATATCGCAGTTACTATCCTTACCATGCTCCTCTAATTAAAATTAGCTCCCACTACTTTCTTGCACATTGTCGCATGATTACATTATTTTTCTTTGTTAAAACTCAGCAACGTTTACACACAACGCTATTAAAGGGATCACCTCATCAGTTTATCTGCGTAAATTAACAATAGTCTGTAGGATTGAGTATTTCGGAATATATTTTGAATTATTTTACTTACATACTACGCAAACTTCAACACAATTAAATGTAAATAATGTATTGTTTTATTCGATTACATAAAAATTCTATGGCACCACGTTTGGATGATATGATGACTCCTTGGTTGTTGAAATAAAATTCGAAATAAACAATAGTATACGAAAATTTTGCTAATATCCCTTGTTCAACATTATTATCAGTCCCACTTCATTCAAAACAGAAAGTCAGTTTTCCTACAATTCTTGTAATTTTCCTTGTATTAACGTATTTCTGCGCCCCTAGCCAGTGCCCGTTTCTCGCCCCTAATCTCCTCGATGATTGCCTCCTACGAGGAAGACCGCTCGTTCCTCCGCCCGAGGCGAAACGAGGGCCTTCAGCCCCGAGCTAATCTGATGTAGCAATTACACCGACGGGCCCATTGTCTCACCCAGATATTAACATTTTAAATTTCTTCATACTGAGCGCGAAGAGGGCTCGCGTCGCCGAAACGTCATTCCTCAACGGGGCGGGCCAGACGGCGCGCTGCGTTCTTTGTCGGGCGAACAGAACGACTGCCTTCCGCCCACTCCCGCCACGCCCGCCCTCCCATCCACTTGGCAAAAAACGCGCGCCCGCCCGGGGCCCTTGCTTACGTTACGGCCGGTTTCTTTCCATAGCGGCGCGCCCGTCCACCTATTTCCTACTCGCGCTCTACCCCTTCCCCTCCCTTCCGCCACGCCCCTTTCCAGAAGGTCACCCCCTTCCCCCTGCCCCGCACTCGCAAATGCCGCGCTTTTTGTGGAGCGTGGGACCGCGATCGCGACGGGGAACCGCGCTGGCAGTGGAACGCCTCGAGAAGACGCGCGAGCGAAAAGGAACTGTTGAAAGCTGGCGCTGGTTGATGCACGCGGTAGTGAAGAGCAAGAGAAGTGGATTGATTCGTTGACGTTATGTTTGCGACACGTCAATGGACGTCAGAAAACGGACGTTGGGAAATATTAATTCGCAAATCAAACTATTAGAGACTGGAAAAGTTTGGCTGAAACAATATTCGATCCCTTCCCCCAAAGCTTGAGCAAATTTGCAAATAAATTAGTTTCCTGAATGTTGATCTGTGTATTGTAAATGTCTTTAATACTATTCAGTGTACGTAACTATGTCTACCATGGAGTTAGGTATCCTTATTATTATTATTATTATTATTATTATTATTATTATTATTATTATTATTATTATTGAGTCCAGTGCAGTGGCGTTGTGAAACTGAGGGAAACGAGTGTGTAAGAATTTACAACTCAGAGATCCGCAGTGCGGTGAAGTGAAATGTGGTGAGATGGAATGCTATGAAAGATTGCACGGTGAAATGTTTACGTTAATTTGTAAAGTCAGTAAATTTTGTAAAGTTCTTAAGTTATGTAATGTTAAGATAGTATATTCTGCCTCCACGTTCTCAAACTTCATTGCATACTTAGTAATAAATCTAATCGAAACAGCCATGGTTATTAGCCCCGTTAGTACAAAGCCTGATTATCCAAGGAGGTGGCGATGCTCCCCCTCGCACTGGATGCTGACATCTGGAATCTATCTGCACGTCGAGGTACGGGTGATTTTCCTCTTCAGGTATCGCTTCCAAAGGAATATGGATATTTGGCCGCGGGAGCTGGCGGTGATCTTCTATCGCTGGGTGGCGAGATCCAGCAACGAACTACACTCCGGCTTGCGGGGTTTCCCCAATCTCGAACCAGCGAGGCCCCGCCCCTGCCCGACCAAGCACCAATCTTCCGACTGGTCTCCTGGCATGTGTGGTACGGAGTGCATGTCGGTGTGTGTGGATGTTTTTATGAGACAAGCAGATAACGAGGAAGAGAAACACATGTCCGTGATCCGTTTGTTAGAATACTAACCGGACACACATCACCTGGTGTCGATCGGAGAAACCATGGAAATCCGATCAGAGCTACCTCGAACTTTCTTTCAAATAGCAGTTAAATTCAGCCTAGTTATCTAGCTTGCATCGAAAATCCGCAAAGGTTGAGACTCGAACCTGAGTACATATTGCGCAAACTTTGTACATGCATATAATACGATAAATGGAAGCCATTTCAATTGGATAAATTTCGAAGCAACGTTAGTGAGAAGAATAGTGCAAAGAAATATCTCGTATGAAACATGAGAGATATTTACATATTTTACGGTTGCTGCTTTACAACGTCCTCCTGTGGCTACACACACTCCTAAATACAAAGAAATGCAATGAATATGTAACATAGTTATGCTTTTATCGGAATGAGGACATTTCCCTAAATGCAGTGGTGGTACGTAGAAAGAATTCTATAGTAGATATGATAGAAATATCCTGAGTCTATGTTCATAATCAGTCCCCAACTAAAAGTATACATAGAGAAAGATATATTGAGATCGAAAGGGAATAATTAATAGCATATACAAGAACATATTTATAATCAGGAAGCAAAAATTGGTCTAATAACATCAGTTAAACACATTCATGTGCATTTTCTGAGTAATCGAAACACTGTGTAAATAAATGATATTAAAATGACTTAGAAAAATATATTTAATATATACTACTCTAATTATCTTGAGGACTAATAAAGACTACTCTAATTATCTTGTAGACTCATAAGTTACTTTACTGCTCTAACTACTTCACTCAGAATGTCTTGCTTCTTATAAGTTGAGTATTATATCTTGTTATGTTATGTAACAAGATTATTTTGACATGGAAGTCAATTGAAAGGCATCTAAAAATTCTATATTCATTTTATAATCAACTTCATATACCTAAAGTTTTAAAGTTGGTCTTATAACATATAATAAAAAGAAACCGGACATTTGAAGATATAGCATAACGGTGAAATTTACATCTCAGAGTTGCGAGTCATGGTGTACTTTTCTTTTATAAATATATTGTGTAAATAGTTTTCAGTGAATACAGTTTTATTTAACTAAATATTTATGTTTGAGAATTCAGCAGTAAAATGTAAATTAATTTATGAAATACAAACCCAACCATATTTCTTCAAAATAACCCTGGCAATAAATCTTTTATATTCATGGTCCTATTTACTTTTGAGTAAGCGGTCATAAATAATATTAAGTGGACAGAGAAAATCACTCCCACAAAACAGAGAAGGCATCAGCATATAAACAATTTATTAGTGAATAATTCTCAAAAAATATTTAAAAAACAAGAGCTTTTGAGTTTTACCACGACGAACTATACCGCAAAAACACCCAATTTCATTTGCATTGCGAACACAATGCGCAAGTCACACAGGCACAAAAACCGCCGTGAATCAGGTTCCTCGCCGCAAGAACAAAGCGCAAAAACCAACAGCGCGGCAGTTTTAGGCTGTGCAGGCATGTCACGGAAATATGCAGCGGCAGCAGCAACACACATAGCCAACCCGGTCGGAAGCGCATCCCGCAAGCGGCAGACGCCGCGGTGTAAGGCGCCCCGTCCGCCCAGCCGCGTGGGCGCGGCAGCCACTGTGCAGCCGCGGGCGCGGCGGCCCGGCCGCGGGGCGAATTAGACCCCGACGGCAAATTCAATACGCGCGCAATATCTCAGCGGATGGGATGCGACGCGCGCTCAGTGGCGGGGCGGGGCTGCGG
>BOPP01000046.1:7986281-8005506 GCA_017312745.1 Gryllus bimaculatus | reverse complement strand
CCCCGCCGCCACCCACGCGCACGCGTTTTCTCTCGACAGACGAGGCGGCCGCGGCCGAAACGCGTTGGCGTACCCTCCACGCCCACGCGTGGTACTTGGCTCCCTTGTCGCTCTCCGCCCGCACTCGCTCTGCACTGCCACAGCTGTTGCACCAATTCTTTCGTATGACGTCGTCCTTACGGCCGCTCCTTCTGTGATATTGTTCGTGTAGAATCAAGTGCATTCGGTCAAATACGGCTCCGTCTCTTCTACTCGCTCACATACTTTGTCGTATTGCCATTTACGTGTTACCGGTCCGACCTGCGCTCCAATATCCATTTTCGTTTTCATTGATTATGTGTGAACCCCACATTTATCTGATTGTCATTATCGCTGCATAATTTTGCTTGCACGACATATCTGATTGGTAAGTCGTGTCTTATACTCCGGTTAACACCATAAGCCCATTCAAGGTCACGATGTGGCAGGACAGGGGAACCAATCCAATCGCGAGCTTTGTTACGACTTATATTTTTGGTACTGAAGCTTCCAAGTGGATGACAGTGTTTCTCTCGCTTTTCAGCTCACGATCTTGAAAGGACTTTCAGTTTTAATCGACATATGAAGCGTCCTCTCTCCGAACAGGAGCCACGCTTTTGATGTAGGGTTACGAAAAAAACAATGTGGCTGGCTATTTATTCTTTGTGCTTGCGATGGTAGACTACTGTCTTCACTTGCGGACGCCCATTTACTCGCAAGCGCTATCACTCTACTTAATTATGACCTCTCTTCATTACTACGTGTTCTCACTCCTGCTATTTACCTCCAATTGCTCTTTCTTTATCTCTCGCCCGCTCTCTCCTTGTCACTCTCTTCCTCCTACACCAGTTCTTTACCTCCCATTCCCTTATTCCCTACCTCATCGCCTGGGTCTTATGATGTGAGACGCGTTAGGACAACATAGAAAGGTTAAAATCAGAGGTCTACAGCTCGATGCGTAAGTCGAGTCTTATCGAGTTTGTCCGTGCAAAAGAGAGAGGGGATGTGGCGCTCAGGTGCTCGACCTGAGTGCACGTGAGTGACACAAGTGCAAATGCAGTGCGTAACCACGAGAGGTCTGGCCTGAATTCTATTATTTGAACAGTCCAGTAAGTAATCTTAGCCCTCTGGTATCCAGCTAGAATTCATCATAGGGAGACACGGAAACTCCCTACGGAGCAGCCGTCTTACAGAAAGGTGGCGGCAATGACCGACCAATTACCTGCCTAGTGGGGGAAATACGTCAAAATCAGAAGTCGATCCTGACTACTCCTTGTCTATAAAACTTAATTTAAGATAAAAAATCAAATGATATTTTAAAAATAATGTGTTTATCTTTGATCTAATTTTAATTTAAGTAGATAACTTCAAGTGTCAAACAAGTACAGAGTTCGAATTCCCGACTATTGAACAGTTTTCGAAAACTCAACCCCGTCGCTACTCAAAGCCAGAACCTTCGAGTTCACTAAGCGCCCAACACTTGTGTACTTCCTCCTTCATACCCTACCGTAACTGGGGTGTAGTGCGTATTATATTCATAAAATTGTCGCCTATCCGTCCAGCTCTAACACGCACGCATGCGCTCATACTCTCCCAGAAGTTGGTCAGCACGCCCTTCCGGTCGCGTTTGTCTCTTCAGGGAGACAGAGACGAATTAAGCGATCACTTCAACATTTGCAACCGGGACGTGTTCGCGTCTTCTCAACAAGCAGTGATGCTCCAGACGAATACTCTCGTCCTCACTCGCCTGACCTGCGCCCTCGTACTTGCTCGCATGATCGCTGCAGTTTAAATATATATTTTTTTAATTTAGCTACTACTATATGTTATGTAAGTGAAATTGGCCTCGGCGTCGTTAGATCCCGATGATTCAAAACAGTCACCCAACCAGGAACGCCCGATGTCTCGAACTCGCTTAATCTTTGTGTGGCATCACTTAGTTAACGAATTCGTTTAGCGACGCCGGTATCGCGGTCGTAGCCTTTCAGTAGAACCATCCCAGCATTTGCCTGGGTGACCGAGGGAAATTACAAAAACGCCGGTTAGGATGGCCGGTACGGGGATTGAACCCGGGCCTCCCGACTGAGATGTGAGCGTGACACGCCCTGCGCCACTTTGCTCGATAATTATGTAATTTTTCGTTTGCGAACTTGCTTCTCCGCACAGCACAACTGTTATTTCTTACGTGTTGCGGTAGGTCAGACGCAACATCAAAGCGTAGGCTTCCGCAGTCAGAGTCTGTATCATAAGACAGATACAACATCGCCTCTGCAGCATTGTTGACCGGGGTTCTAGGGTTTGAGTCCCGACGGATTTTCGACAATAGCTACATAGTTGTGTCGTATTCATCGACCGCCAGGAGAAGAATTCTGGGGACCGGCTGCTCTGATCGGTAGTTTTTCGTGGTTTCCCCGATCAATACCAGGCGCGATCAATGTGCGAGCAGTACCCAAAACAGAAGCTCTGATTTACGCGTGAAGTTTGTTTCCTCATCCTTCGTCCCTTCTCTCTCCTTATACTCAGGCCCACATGCACTACACTTCTACACATATGTCACCGGAGGAGATATCTGCAACAGGGAAACTCCACAAAAAGACGTATAGGTCCGCCTTGAATTTAATGTTCCTGAAGGGTAGGAACACCGCCACTTCTAGTTATTTTCATTATAGAGTTTCCACTATACATTTCGTACATCATTATATCTAAATCATTCGATTGTGAATGCTCCAAACCGTTTTAATACACTCGTTCTCTGCAAGGACATCTTTGTAGTATACGCTACATGTATTGCATATATCATCTGTCACACTCGTACCAAAACTAGCTTTTTTATGCGAGTAAAATCAACTCGAGGAATACATAAATCGTTACTTCATGCAAGAGTGATTTAAAGGTTGCCCACATGTATGTCAAGTCTGATATATTGATTTATTTAGTCTGCTTTGTTGTACTAACAAAGTACATTACTTTTCCTCACTCACAAATATTTTGTTTCAGACACTTTGACATTTAAACCGCTTTTCATGGCAATAAACTATACATATTACTATTTTACCCTTAGTTATAGATGTCCAGCTTATAAAAAATGTAAAAATGTTACTTTTACGATATTTATTGAAATGTTTGCATGTAATATCAGCAAAATATCGACTCGATTTTCAAGTTTGAAATACATATTGTAACAATTGCTCTTCGTATTATGGGTAAAATATTTAAATGAATCTGATTTTCTTTCTTAGAGCGTTAGATACAAAATGTTGGATATATTCATATTTTCAAACAATATTAGTTTAATCTTGATTCGATAGTTAGGAAACAATGCAAGTGCAATGTATTGTCTAATAATTGCCATTTTGCGTTCGATTTGTACATATATTTTAACTCTTAAGTGTAAACACAATAAAATATAATATTTTATTACAACGCAAGTCTGACTTCGATTATTCCTATTAAAGGGAATTACTTTAAATATACTTTCCATAATTCATTTACAAAACACTATGGTAAATGTTCGAACACATTACAAATTATTTTGTGGGCGCAGGCAAATAGATTGTTGTGAAAAGTTTTTAATGAAATTCCTGTAAAGTGAGTTATAATATTTGTTAATTAAAATTAATTTTGGAAGTGCACAAACCGCAAATTCTAATTTTCTTCATTATAAGTAACAATATGTATGTACACAGGCCACAAATGTTAAACGCGAATATTCACGGAATGCAATTGACTTTTGAATTGCTACAAAATGCCAGCTTGCCGGAAATATGAATGACCTAACAGTGGAGCTCACAAAAATTACTACGAATTGTTAGTAGGATGCCAATGAAACAGACAATAAATCACCATTATTCGTTTATACTTTTCAAATATTTTTTTTCTTAAAAATTCTGCTGAACTTTTCTTTCACGGACTCAATGATAACCTAAACACACAGCCATGCTGAACATATACAATTATAGTTAGTATGAATATATTCAACAGTTATACAATATTTATAACAATTTAAGTAATTCCATTTAATACACTTTAACAGTCACATGTTTACTTTCTTGTCTGACTACGTAACAAGAGAACGTACTGTAATCGTGAACCGAAAATCTGAGATTTTTCGACAGAAAAGCTTGTATTGTGGGGCCATAATAACAAAAAAAAGTATCTTGTTCTTATGTGTAGTAAATTACTTCCTCTAACGCGTTATTTAGTCAGAATTCATGTTTAATGAGTCCTTGATACAGAAAAATCGAATGACGGCAAATCGTCTGTCTGGATGTGGTCAAACCTAGCACATAAACCATTCAGACGATTTTCTCTAAAACTGATATTTCTCAAATTATTGATCTGAGCAAACTAATCACCCTGCGAGTTTTAAAGGAATATTTTGATTTTTAGGAATACTTTATATGAAGCCTCAACATTTATACAGTTTATTCAAAAATTGTTTCAATTTTTTTCATTAACTTTTGTCCACGGATAATGTAAATGACGCTTAAAATAATATAACAAGTCTACTTTTCGTTGTAAGCTCTAATTTTTTGTAAATAACTAAAGTTCAAACTTTTTCCGTTTCTTCCTATATCAAAAATAGTAAAGAGAGATTTTTTGTTAGTAAAATCAGTTGTTCAAAGACCGATCTTAAAATAATATGGTCATGTACAAAAGTTTTTCGAAAATATGAGTATTTTTCGAGAAATTGTCGTTAAACGTAGGTAATTAAAAAAAATTATATTCTCAAAGGACAGTAAAAAGTTGGTGATTCTCCCACTTTGGTAAACTCTTAAAATTTTCGAAAATTCCCAAAATTTAGCATTGCAAAATAACAATATTGAAGAGAGGTTTTTGTCTTAAATGAAACGCATTGTAAAAATATTGCTTTCAAAATGATTATATACTCTTTTATTTAAAAAAAGTCGTTTCCGCGTAATGTCGGCTTAAAGTTAATCCAATTTATGAAAAAACATTTTTTTTTAAACGCCTTTATTTTTTCCCCAGATGGAGCTAAGGATTCTTAAAAATGACTTAAGTCTCTTTTTCGTTGAACTCTCTAAAGTTTCAAAAATTGAAAAGGTTACAAATAATGCGAGAAAGAATGAGCTGTTGTGGCTCCAATAGTTTCACACTGAGATCTGAGAACGCAAATGTGAGTACACTAAAGGTTTTGAATTGCTGTGGCCTTGGCCTTCATTATAAATCACAGAAGATGCAATCATATATTTCTCTTCTTATAACAAGAAAATTTAAGGTCGCGGAGTCACCGTCGTAGTGAAGTAGACGTCTCTTACATCATCGATAAATGCTGATCTGGCACACACCATGCAGAGTTTCACCTCATATTCTAGGCCCCGTAATCACTAATCACCTCCAATAACCTGATTGACTGGAGCATTAAGATCACACCGTTTTAAAACGCAGAATAATAACATAAAATATTGCATAAATCCTAATAGAAATAGTTGTAATTAAAACACATGAATTGATTTAATTGTAGAAAGATTCAGTGTAGTATATCGCATTTTTGCATTCTTTTTTTTTTAATTCAAGAACCCTTACTTCATGACGGTCCAAATAGACCGAAAGTGGATTGTACAGCATTAAGATTCAAAATAATGAACAATTAAAAACTGGATTATATAAAACTTAATGCATTTAATATTGTGTTTTTTCTTATAAATAAAAATATGTTTTACCAATGACTAATTACACTAAATTCACCAAACGCACAAATATAAATTACTGAACACTCTACAATGCAATCCAAATATATCTTAAATGTCAAACGATTTTACAGAATCGTCAACAGATTGCACGAATGTACCCACAGAACAAATCATCCTTGATTCAAAAAAAATATTTTGAAAAATAGATTTAGGTTGTATCCACACTAATTACACATTCATGTATGTAGGAGATGTGTATGCAATAAAACTTTTCAAACCTCAAGAACTTTTTTCTACAAACTGATAATTCAAAATAACTAATGCTTCTTTAAAACAATTGTAGTTTTGTCAAAAAAAAATATAGTTATGGAAGCTTTATACGGGGCACACACGTCTAAAATGAATATCAATTTTGGAAAAGATAAAGTATCGTATTATTTCCTGTCACTGTTTTATGCCAAAATAGTTTGATTTTTTTTTTAAATTTTCGATTTGGCAAGACGGAGAGTTGTACTCACCAGCGCATGTGCGGCCTCGTTTGTCGCCCAGGGCGGCCGCTGCGGCTGGTGTTGGTGGGCGCGCTGGTGCAGCAGTTGGCGCTCCCACTGGTGCTGTTGCATGCGCAGCTGCGTGGCCAGCGGCAGCTGCTCCGCCGCACGCGCCGTCGACGCCGCTGCGGCTGCTGCAACAGACAGATGAAGGGGTGCGTCAGGGCACTGCACAGTGGGTCGCAATGATTTCAAATGAGCGCACAATTTTCGGATCGAAACAGAAAAAGGAAATATAAATGAACAGTGGGTCGCAATGATTCCAAATGAGCGCACAATTTTCGGATCGAATCAGAAAAAGGAAATATAAATGAACAGTGGGTCGCAATGATTTCAAATGAGCGCACAACTTTCGGATCCAATCGGGAAACAAAATTTAAAAGAACAGTGGGTCGCAATGACTCCAAATGCTTGCCCAACATTCGGATCAAATCGGAAAAAGAAAATATAAATGAATAGAGGATCGCAAAGATTCCCAATGCGTGCACAACTTTCGGATCAAATCGAAAAAAGAAAATATAAATGCACAGTAGGTCCAAATTCGAAAATATAAATGCACAATGTTTCCAAATGCGTCTACAAATTTCGGAACCAATAGGAAAAAAATATAAATGAACTCTGGGTCGCAATGACTCCAAATGCGCGCACAACTATTGAATTGAAACGGAAAAATATAATATAAAAGAGGAGCTCAGGGCAGAAACAAGATAAGACACACAAATTACAGCTTGCCTTTTCTGTTTGTAACAGTTTCCATCTCCAGTTTAGTCGAAGTGTGTCTCAAATTTTTACTCCAAGCTCTTCATAAATGTAAAGGCATAAATGGTACAAAGATAGCTAGATAAGCAAGTTAACAAAATAGCAGTTTCACCATATTCGAGATACTATTTACGAATAAAAAGAGGCATGATAAGGTTAGTGTGGCTTATAATGCTACTTCCTCAAGCCCGTTAATTACATTTTACTTTCAATGTTTTTTTTTTGTTAGAAATGAAGCCGTTAAACTATTTTTGTTTCGTATTTCAGCCATGATTTTGATTCCTTACGTTTGTTGAACTAATAGTGGGGCGACTCAAGATGTTCTGATTAGACCACTCTCATTGTGCTCTTCGCAAGCGTGTGGACCGAGTTGATCCTTCTCAATTGATTTATACAGTATATAGGTACTGTGGTGAGTTATCGTTGGCATTTGCAATGAAATAATTATAAGCATCGTCATTGCCAACAATGTTATAATATTGTTGGCAACGACGACGCATATTATTATTTCATTGATTTATTCAGGTCAACTGCTACATGTATTAGTCCCGTATGCGTAGTCTGTATTTTGTCACAAGAGTTTGCCGTGTTCTTCCCCTGCGGGATGGTGCTGACCTACATGACGGCATGTCGGGCCCCATCCAGGTATCTCTCACTAGCGGTGCACCGCCCCAGTCGGGACAAACTCAAAGCTCCCAGCTAGTCTCGACATGAGTAGTGGTGCGTTCTATTTACTCTGTCGTTCTTTCCACCATTGCTTCATCATCATTCAAATCTTGTCGTTACCACTATTCGATCAAAACCTTTCATCTCAGATGTAGCCGAAAAATCTGTCGTCTGAAGGCCATATTATTGATAAAAATACTCTTGACTATGTGCAACCAGACGTTATCATGTTGAAAAATTCAGATGATATGTCGTAATAAGCAATGTCTATGTATTTATGAAGTCGTTAGTTGTAGTCCAGTAATCGCTGTCTCTAGAATCACTATTAGAAGTGGCTCATTGTGGAAGTCTCTTCGGACCAGAACATCAGCGCAGCGATAGGATGTCAGGAGACGACAAATATTCATACGCTCATCACACGCACGCACAAACCTCATAATTGTTAATCCATAAAGAAAATCTGTACTTATTACAAAAGTAACTCACTTCTTGCCCATAGAATTCAAGAGATACAGAACGGAGATGTAGTAGGAGAGAATTTTACTTAACGAGAAATGTTCAAACCGATGTGGGTCAAAGACTTTTAAAGTAAATTAGAAACAAAATCAAGAAATATACGTTCGTCATTCATTGTCTTTTCCCCTGCATTATAGCACTCATTGGTTTAAAAGAGTTAGTAAAACCAGTATATGATAGATCGTCTAATGTAAGGGCATCACTCGTAGCAATATTTCGATGGCTTTCGTTCGCTTTTCCTCTTACTTGAAATCCCATTATTTAATTTCTTAAGGTACAGCATTTTGGAAATGTGTATCAATAAAATTATGACAGATAATATTTATCGCTGAGAAATTAAATATGTTTAGTTTCTCGATGTAACAGTGAAGTCAGGAGCCATATTTATTCCTCCAGTTGCGAAATAAATTTAAATTATCTATATTCGATTTATAATTATGCAAATTGGGAAAGCTAATGAACGTATCAAAATATTTATTTAACACGGGACATCTATCAAAGTCTGTCAGAGAGTAATTTCAGAATAATTGACTAATTATACAGTTATAAATATAATTTGCTGATGATAAAAGTATAAATGCTAAACACAAACTATCCAATGTTAAAAATAAATTTCGTTCCGAGTTCAATACATAGTTACACCTGTATATCAATTGTAAACTGTAGCTAACTTACGATGTGTTGATAAATACAACTTCAGTGATGAATAAAATAATGTAATGCAGCATGATGCCTAATTTAATATGAATAACATAAATAAAATCAGTATTTGAAAATGGAGAGGGAAGATATAATGTATTTATACCATATTTTTCAACTGAACTACGCAACACAAGAAATAAAAGAAATGCTTTCATCAATTTATTCATATGTATTTTAATTTGGGGATTCATTCGTAACATCCTGCTTTACAAACACGAAAATCCATTTTCTCGTTCTTGTCTGTTCTCAGATGTGAACAGACCTCATTTTCCGGTGCTTCTGTAACTCCGTCATCAACGCCATTGGTGGCGTTATCGCATTCGCTTCCGCCATGACTAGGTCCGTCGTCTTTCATTTCTCCCCACACAGACGAAGTCATTGAAGTCGCTTTCGAATTTGTGACCCACGCGACACGCATTCATACTTCCATATTCTCCTTTTATGGCAGCGCTCTTTCCACTCTTTCTAAGCCCTTACCCTTGTGCCGTCACGCGTCGCGTAATCGCTTCGCTCGCATTCAGATTTTTTTCCGCACTTGTCCTCGCCTCGCGCCTCCCTCACACTTCCATTCAGGCCTCCCTCACGCGGCGCGCGCTGGGCCCTCTCTTCTGTCTCGCGGCGCCTCCTCACATCCCCGCTAGCGCGCGCTGTCGCTCGCCCCTCACTGGCGCGCCACTCGGGTCCAGTCCCCCCCACCCGCGGCGCTCTTGTGCAGGACGCGCCCTGCCGCTAACTACTGGGGGGAGGAAGAGTATAGTCGAATCGCCCTCGACTCCAGCACGCGTCCGCCGCCCGCTCTCTCGCTTCTTCTCTTAATCTGGCTTCTCGCCTTCCCATCGCGCCCCTACACTTGCGCTTCTTCGCTCGCCGCTTCTCCGCCTCGCCCTCTCCGCTCGCGCCCTCTCCGATCGCGCCTCTCGCTCGCGCCTCTCCGCTCGCGCCTTCTCCGTCGCGCCTCTCCGCCGCGCCTCTTCCGCTCGCGCCTCTCCGCTCGCGCCTGCTCCGCTCGCGCCTCTCCGCTCGCGCCTCTTCCGCTCGCGCCCCTTCTTTCCGGCTCGCGCCTCTCCGCTTCGCGCCTCTCCGCTTCGCGCCTCTCCGTCGCGCCTCTCCGCTCGCGCTCTCCGTCGCGCCTCTCCGCTCGCGCCTCTCCGCTCGCGCCTCTCCGGCTCCGCGCCTCTCCGCTCGCGCCTCTCCGCTCGCGCCTCTCCGCTCGCCCTCTCCGCTCGGCCTCTCCGCTCGCGCCTCTCCGCTCGCGCCTCTTGCCGCTCGCGCCTCCTCCGCTCGCGCCTCTCCGTTCGCGCCTCTCGTCGCGCCTCTCCGTCGCGCCTCTCAGCTCGCGCTCTAGCTCGGCCTCTCCCCTCGCGCCTCTCCGCTCGCGCCTCTCACTCGCGCCTCTCCGCTCGCACTCATTCACTCTCGCCCCTCCAGTTCTTCGCCCGACCACTCTCGCCTCTCCACCTGCGCCTCCCCTGTCACACTCCTCTCTTGCCTCTCCCTCTCATCTCTCCATCTTGTCTCTCACTCTCGTCTTCCGAAGCTCTCTCTCGTGTCTGGAGTCTCCCCTCACGTCTCTCAACTCTTCCTCTCGTCTCTCGACTCCTGATCACCACACGCTGCTCCTTACTTGCCTTCAACACCTAGTCAGTAGCCTTCTGCGGCTGTCTACCATTACCCATAATGATGGTTACTCCACTATCCATCGCCAACTGCTAGTCGCACGCTCCTGAACTCTTGTCATCACTAGCCTCTCATAAAGAAGCCATATGAAGCCTCGTTCATACACCCGACTCAAACATTGAATTCTCGCCATCACCACACATATTCATCCTCACTCGCATTTCCGTGTCCATTCACTCTTTCCCCTCACCTCTTCACTCCACTCTCCATCCCCTCCTCCAATCTCTCTACCTCCTCTTCCTCTTCCTCCTATACACTCTCCATTTCATCTTCTGTTCCCCTTTCTCCTCCATTCTCCTCTTCTGATCCACTGCCACTCTCTCTCTCTCTCTCTCTCTCTCTCTCCTCACTTCTTCTCCAATCTCCTTTTCACTCCTCCTCCTCTCACCCTCCTCACTACTTCCCCTCTCTTTCCTGTTCCCCCTCCTCTCTCCATCGTCTCGATCCACTTGTCTCAATCTTAACCCCCTCAACCCGCTCGGGCCTCCACCTTCGCGTACCTCGTTCTTTGACTAACATCCCACCTCCTATCGCCCCACATTCCTCTTCCCGCCCCAGTCGCTCTCCTCCCATCGCCCTCCCGCGCACTCACGCAGCCAGGGACACAGCGTCGAGGGCGGCCCGGGGTTAATCGGGCGCGGGAGAGGCGCTGCAGAGGCGCTTTGTTTCCGCGTCGCGGTTTTCGCGCCTCCTGCGCCCGAAGGCACCACAGGAGTTCGTCGCGGATCACGCAATGTCACGATAACCACCGGGCGGAAAAGCAGCCGGCATCTTAAATACGGTTTTGTTCGGTTGCGGGGAGCATCCATTAAAGGAAAAACCGATGCTTCTATTTTGAGACGGGATATATTTAGTCGCTCGACGTACGAGAATAGTTTAATCCCGGCGGGACGAGAGAAGTTTCGCAGTCCTCCCGGCAACTTGCGTCGAGTTCTCACAACTTCCGCCCTGCTCGCGAATGGCCCTAGGGTCCAGTGTGCCCGCCGTCCCTCGAGTACGTGAAGTCTGTTCAAGGGTGAAACGGCTCAAGATAAACGTTGGCCGCGAAGTGTTCCTCCAAGAGCCAGAGGGATTTTTTCCTACTAAATTTGGAGGCGTACATGCATGATTTTAGGATACTAATTTCGGACATTTCTATTGTGATTTAAAGCAACGTCTATTGATCACAACGAAATTAAAATGTGAGATTTTTAGTGACAATTTTATCTAAGAAAGAATGTGTTATTTCAATTAAACATTCCAGAAATAGCGATAATATTGCTTAGCATTAACTAAGTTCTGTAAAATGTGAATGTAATTGAAAAGGTAAGAAAAATATACATTTTGATGGTATTTAAATACGGAAATAGGTAAAAGAAAGCACATCCTGAAAGTGATTTTTAAATACTGTGACACCAGTTAATTTTCAGAGAGGTGACTAAAATATTACTCGTACATATGCTCCTTTTACCCGACAGGCCAAAGCAAAATGAAGTTCTGTTTTTCATAATGCTGTATCTTAGTTTTTTCTGATACAACCTATCGTCTGATTGATTCGACTAACATTCTTATGTGACGTATTCTTATGTGACGTATTCTGCATGTTATATGCTACATAACGTTTCTTCGCTTTTATTGTCGATTAACTATTCGGAACTCAATAATACAATTCTTAACCTGTACAAACGCGACGCAGTCGAGTGATTTTTTAAAACACATTTTCTTCTTGTTCACATCGAATTTAATCCACAATAATATAAATTTACAAAAAGTACAAAGCTTCCTTACCTATTGACGTATTCTTTAAACTGCGTACATACGAATGGGAGCGCATTTACTTTTCAAAAAATCCTAATCACAAGTTGAAACGTTTCGGGAAACAATGGGATGGCAAGTAGGAATTTTAAAATCAGCACATCTCCGACAAAGCGCCCATCGGTCATACAGCTCGCACAGTGAAATGAGCGCTAAACCGGCGGCGGGTGGCAGCGTAGGTCGTCCACCGACCCCGCGCCACCCCGCGCCACCCCGCGTCGCCCCGCGCCGCCCCGCGCCGCCCCGCGCCGCCCCGCACTGCTCTATCACGCACAGCCCGCGCGCCCAGCACTTCCAGAGACCGCGCCGCACGCCGCGGTCGCCCCGCGCAGCCCCGCGAGCATCTAGCAACCCCGCGCAAGCCCCCGCGTCGCCCTCGCGCCGCGCACCCCGCGTGCCCCGCCTACGACCCGCGCCCGCCCAGCCCGCCGCCGTCACATGACCGCGCCGCCCTACGCCCCGGCCGCCCACAACACTCCGCGCTGCCTCGCACACCGCCGCCCCCGCCGGCACGCGCAGCCTCTGTCGCTGCTGCGGCGGCTGCGCCCACGCCATTATTGCGAATTGAATACACGCGCGCGAGCGCGCGCGTCCGCAGTGCGCGATTTATTGGATAATTTTTGATAACCGCCAGCGAACGAATGAATGCCTCCGCCCTCCCGCCCGGCTGCGCATTCAATGGAGATGCATGGCACAATTGCCTGGATCGCGCGCTTTTGAGGCTTGGCCACGAAAAAGACGTTTTTTTCGAACCATGATGTTACTTCGTAGTTTCTTCACAGTTTTTTCTTATCAAATGTTGGGCAATGTTGGGCTCTACACCTAGCTTGTGATTTAAAACATGAATTTTAAATTTCCACGATTCATTTGTTGTAACAAAACAATTTAGTACTGTTCGTGCCTGCTTGCATTGTAGCACATGCATGTAGCACATGCTGGTGGTAGCTTTGACAAAAACTGAGTCGTTCTCACTGAAGATGGGCATAGTATGTGTTATTCTAAACAGATCTTCATTTCTCCTACATTTCAGTAGCAGAAAAGTGTATTACGCATTTAAAATAGAGAAAAAGAAGAGCTGTATCATCATTTCTCCGGCATAATGCAGGTAGATTATCTGGTATGATTCGATTTTAATACAATGACCATACGATTTTACGGTCATGTATGTAGTACATGAGTGATGTTTTACGACATTTAAAATTTATGAGCCATTAACATGCTGCATCACACTGAAATTAAATTTCGAATTATATTGGTATTAATACCACTGAACTTACTTCAAAGTAATTAAGCGACGCAATTAATCTGCTTTTGCCAATACGTTCTCTCACAACCATTTCACTATTTATCCCTACACGAATATGCATATTCATTGTCTCTACACAAGCTCTTGTTTTTACTTTCTCCGTACGGAGTAGAGAGAAAGTTATGTAAGGTTCGTGTAAAAAAATGGCGAATTTTCGGCAAAAAGCTCGCTGAAAATTTGCCGAATAGCTCGCCAATAACGCCATACCAACGAAACTGTGAATAATCCAGTTGCCAAAAGTATAAAAAAATCCTCTATCACGTGGCGTAGCTAGAATTCGTATTTTGTGGGTCCTTGATAGCGAAAACTCGAATGACAGTAAAACGTCTGTCTGTCCTTCCGTCCGTTCGTCCGTCCGTCCGTCCGTCTGAACAACGCTAGCAGGTGAATCGTTCAGGCGATTTTCTCCAAAATTTATATTCCCGAATCCATCTAGCTGTTGTCACGGCTCCTTGAACTTGAAACCGATATTTTCATTTTTGGGGATTCTTTACATGAAGCGCCAGTGACATTTTCCAAATTCTCAAAAAACGGCTCCATTTTTTTGATTACCTTTTGTTGTTGGATATTGTGACGGACGTTTAATAAAATGATTCAGGTCACTTGTCGGTTTAAAATCATGATTTTTTGAAAATGGCAAAAATGTTTTTTTCGGTGTCTTCCTACAGTTAAAATATTAGAGAGAGACTTTTCTCTTAATGGAATCTGTTCCGTAAAGATATACTTTGAAATAAGGTCACGTACAATTTTTCGAAAAATTGAGTAATTTTTGCGTAATGTTGTGTGGAAATACAGGGGGAAAGTAGGTATTGTTTAAGCACCATTAGTTTTTACTTCGGTCGCGCACTCACGATCTTGCTCGCGTCTGGCTCGCTTGGCGACTATGCTCGACGGCTGAGTCCGGCTTCCCGCCGCCCCCACTCTGCACTAGAGGCTGAGCGTGCAAAAAGCCTGCTTCTCCTAGTCGTCGAAGCCGCTTGGCTTCTGATTGGCTTCCACTTCCTCAGAACCTACCTGTTTTGTATCCTCCGCGACCTGACTTGGCAAAGTCTCCGCCTGTTTTGTAGGAGTTACGTCGCTGTCCCCACTGTGCGTAGCGGTTCGAATTAACGGTTTTAGACGTTGTTCAAAGTTTATCTGCTAGTTGTAGCATTAAAAAGTTCTTTTTTATTTCGTTTGACCCAGAAATTTGAAACTTGAAGTCAATTAGAAGAAACTGCATGCTTTTGCGATATTGCGAATTCGCCTGTAAAAAGCTCTGAAGATCGGAATAATTTATGTTCAAATTTGAAATTAGCAGAATATAAGTCTCGTCTTAAGAGATGAGCCGAATGCTTGGACATTTTTAAGATGTAGACTGTTCTGATTCACATTTCTGCTTCTCCTCCACGCAAAACAAAGCCTGCGAGTCATCCCATGTCAGCACTGTATACTGATTTTTGCACACGTTCTCGCTTCAACGATCCTCAACCTTCCTCAGCTCTCTTTTTCACTTTAAACTATCTCGGCGCAAAGTGTATCGGTAGTATTATCTTCTTACCAGTTTTTGATAGATTTGCTGAACCGTTTATCGTCGTGTTCGACGATCTCAATACATCTGACAAGCTTGAAATCAATTTCCTGTACATCCATTTTTATTATTAATTTTGTTACTCAATTAACAAATACGTTTGGGCTCCTTTATCTGCATTTTAGTGTTATTTACTCTATTTTTATTTTTATTTTCACCGTTCGTTACATTAATGTTTGCCAGTTCACTCATTATATTCTTCTTGTTATAAAAATATCACTCATATTTTACAGTAGGCAGAGTAGAGATTTTTCCGTGCGTGCCTATTCACAGCAAACACGTCCACCTTTCATTCAGAGTTAAAAACCCTAAAATGTCCCCATGTGTGAATCTGCATTTAGGTTGCTCTTCAGTTAAAACCTCGACCAGCTTTCATACCCAGTCTGCCTCCTCACCCCTTCACACATTCCATGTTCTGATTCGCTCCGGACGCCCATTAAAGTTACTTTTGTTATCCCGCAATTCCTTGCCGAGAGCCGTTTAACGTTCGTACGAGATAAAAAAATCGCTCGCCGTTTTATAAAACCTGAAACGAATCCAATTTTGTTAAAAGCGAATAGATTTTTTGTGCATTAAAACGCCCAGGTGTATATTGAACGAACTTCATTAAACGTCGGTTAGAGAAGCAAATCGTTTTTTAAATGCATGAGGAAGACGATGGCGTTCGATATTTCACCCACCTGCCGACGCAGTTGTTTTTTTTCCATCACCGACTACAAAGTGGCCGTGATAAAGTGTCTTGTTAACGGGCGATATTGTGGTGAACGGTGTAACGGCCACGTGAATGTTTATGCTCGTACGACTGGCATCATCACCAGGCGTTCGTGTAGTGCGTATTATACACTTGTCAGAACAATTTATCACCCGCTTTAATTCGCACGCACTGTAGGACGCTCCGGTCACCCCGCTTGGAGCGGTGTCGACGCCATCGACGCACAACCAGCTCGATCAGCGACCGCGATAGTTCACGCGCACTCTGGCGGAAGTTATGATGATTCCTCGTTTTACGGGCGGCGGACCTCACCGGGCCTCAGGAGCGGCAAACGAGGAGGCAATTAGTGAAGCAAACGGGAAATGCGCGGTTGATTATTGTTGATGGGGAGATTTACTACGTTTCATGCTGTAGGAATGTTAGGTCAAATGACGAACAGTATTCGAAAACGCTAAAAGTAATAAATTGGGGGAATTGCGAGTGTGTATGCAGATATACTAAGTACCTGTGTCTAGATTTATAGAAAGCTTAGAAAAATATTGTATAATGTTGAAGTGAATTTCCGTATTATTTCAAAAATACCTCTTGAATGTATTAAATATAATATGTAATACTAGTATCAATTATATTAACTTCATGGGTGTAAACGATTGATACAACAGTATCAATAATATTTCCTATTTCTGCTTTGAGAAACATGAAAATAAATATCTCTCTGTCTCGTTTCTTGTTCAATTGTTTTATTCATGTAACTGTTCTCTTGTCAACCGGTTATCAATACACAAGGTAGTGCAGGGTTGTTGTGAGTATTATTCAAATAAGCCGTAAGGTCGAGTTTCACAAATTTGAAAAGATGAATAAGATTCATTATTATTAATTTAACGCATTATCCAAATGTTACTGCTTATTCGATTTTTGTATTTTCATATTTCGTTCTCCTAGAAGATTGAAATATTGTGGAGAAAATAGTTATTCAAGGAATGAACACTGATATCAAAATATAGTTCATTTTTATCGTAAGTAAAAATACAAGTAATAAAACAATGACATTGAAGTGAGTACCTGATACATGAAAAAGGGTTCAACTTTCTAACTAAACCTTTTAGATCAATACAATATTTGCTTACGAAAATATTCACTTCAGACGCACCAGAAACTACCTACAAAATATGGAGCTAATCAACACACCCTACCGGTACGTGCTGACGTAAAACAGCTATAAATACCGCAGCTCTGAAATTAATGACATTACGTTGAAACTCCCCCGAGGCAACAACCGGGTTAAGACCCGGTTACACGCCACATCTCGCAAGGTAGCACGGAAAAACCGATTATAAATGCGCATTTTTGTGGGTACATAGTAATTATCCTAGTCCAAACATCGCCTGAAGGCAGAGCCCCCCGGGAGCACCAGGCCGGTCGTCCTCTCGGCAACAGCGGAGGCAGCGGGCGGTGGAGGGGGGAGCGGGGAGTGGAGGGGGGTGGAGCGCCTCGTATGGCCGTCGTAACTCGGTTAGGGGGCGCCAGTGCGTGACCCCAGATTGCCTCCCCTCCGCCGAGCAGGTGCCTGCTCCCCGCCACGCGCCCTCAGCCGCCTCTTCGGCCGGGCGCAAGCGCACCCTCTCGCCGCTAATTTTGCACCAATTTGCTGCCCGGGATTAAAAATACCCCCGGCGGCGCCCGCAAGCGAGGCGCGCTCGGGGAGGGTAAGTGGTGGCCGGTGGTGCTTCTGGGTGGGGAGGGGCTGAAGAGGTTGGTGGAGGGCTGAGGGGCGGTGATGGTATTTGTAGCGAAGGCGGGAAGCCGAGGGCAGAGAGAAGCGGGAGATGTTAAGTGATGGCACAGAGAATTCAACAGAGTGCTCTATTATAGGGAAAAAGGTGGTCTATCCTCGCATGAAGTCCAGATTTTCCAAAGATAGATTTAAACCACCAAAAACCATACCAGGCCAGCTCAGTAACATAACCGTCTAACCCTTCTCTTTTTATTCCACAATTATATTTAATAAATAGTTGATTCAGAGTACAAACCGCTCATACCTTATGATGGCCAATCCAAAAGCGTCATTTACTAATCTTATGGGTTATTAAAACACTTGAAAGACTACTGTTGAGCAAGAACAAATGTATTTTTTAAGTGCACTAAGAAGGAAAGTTGTTACTCACAACAATGTCTGCAGTATTGAAATAAAAGTGTTTATATGAAAAAGGGGAAATATTAGATTAGATGACATGACCTGTGTGCGCAGTTCTGTAATAAAAGTCCACGTTGCTACATCAAACTCCATACCTGTTTACATAGTTTTTTAATTTCCTGTAACGAACACGACGAAAACTATTGGGTGCAAACAAATATTTTCTGAGAGTAGAAAAGCGAGGTATAGCGAGAGATAACGAATAGATGTAAATGAAGAACGTCAATAAATGGTATATCTGTAGAAGGGATATTACTGAATCTTCAACAGTTGAATTATACGCCAAAAGCCTTTGCCAAGTTCTCAGACTTCGGTTCCGCAGAATGCGCGGTCCTCAGCAGAAATACGCGCACATGGGAACGAACAACATTCAGAGTGGTCTTGGAACACGCTATTCTTGTGATCGAGGTCCTGACCCCGTATGCATTTTCACGTAGGGTGGATATGTGAATATTGAGAGGACAGAAAATACATGGCCATACATATTGCTTGAGTGGAGCAATGAAGTTCTATCACAAAACGTCTTTGTGGCTTGCCTCCCCTAACTCAGTATAGTAAGAAGTTTTTCAGATGAGCGTTTAAAGTGAAACTACCACAACAACCTCGAGAGAGATGAGGTCTCAACTGTTTGGTTTCTTTCTTGAAAGGTTATTGCAAGAGAGTTACATGTAAGTTTGGTACTGGTCTGGGTGTGCCCAGTTCTACTTTGAAGTAGTATTTCAACAGGAATGTATTAGAAACCAAGAAAAAAATGTTAGGTATGAAGCAGAGTACAAAGGGAAGGAGTTTTCTTATTTCAATATTGTGACTTCTTCTTGTGAAAGAAAAAAGTGAAAGAAAGACAAAAAAAGGAAAAAGTGAGGTTATTATCATGTTGACGTTCAAGCTCCCGACTGGATAAAACAGTCACTAGCTGATACCTGCCAGAGGCAGAGTGGGAACAATTGCAGCATAGTATCGACAATCTTCTGCCGTCGAGTCTGTCACTCTAGGACCTCCCAATCAGACACCTTGCACTCGCCCAGCACGGTCTAGCATAGAGTCGGCGCGTGGGAGGTGGGCTGGCGGGCGAGCTGGCGGGCGAGCAAGCGGGCGAGCAAGCGGGCGAG
>BOPP01000046.1:7954290-7965694 GCA_017312745.1 Gryllus bimaculatus | reverse complement strand
GCGCGCGCCGCACCACGCCGCGCATTTGCCTCGCTCGACGGGGAGCACGTGCTTCGCCCGCGCGCCGGATCACAGGCGTGAGCAGCGACGATAAAGACGCGAGCGGCAGCGCCGCCGGAAGCTATCTCCAAAGGGATGGGATACAAACACTTTCAAGAATCAGCTAACAACGAAGAGCAGCAGAAATCAAACTCAGCACAATGATCTTCATTCCAAATATATTTCGCATTAACCTACTTGACCTTAGTGAAGCTACTGGAAACTTTAATCGTTTCTTTCGTTTTAATATTGAACAAAAATTGAATTGTCAGTCCAGATGGCCGAGATTGTTAAGGCAGTAGTGCCGTAGCAACCTCAGACCGAAGGATTGCCCACGGGCATGGTTGTATGTGTGTTCGTCTTTTCCCCATCTGTCATCATCATATCATGTCATGGTCATCGTTACCATACTACTGTTAAATGCAATAGTGGTCGCTAATGAACTAGATGTTGATGCGAACATAAATAACAAAACAAATCGATTTTTACAAAAACCTGTAAATACACTGTAAGTAATTACTGGAAAAGGTATGTGTATGTCTTTAATATTGCATATGTTACGAGTACGTGTGTGCTATCTTTTAGGTCCCCCACCAGTAAATAGTACACATTGTTTCTAAATTTATTTCGTAAATGTAGAAAAAAACTATCGGATTCGTTTCATATAAAAACAAAGTGCTATGTTTGTTTCCTTTTCAGAGTTCCATTTGTATTAATGAAAAGCGAATGATCTGATAAATTAAAACTGTCAATCAGAAAATGAAGAAATTTCTTTGTCTCTGGGAAAACAAGGGTGCATATACAAATAAAAAAATGTGCGAATTATTTACTTTTCCATAAGACGGCCTTAAAATAAAATGTTTCCTTAGGCAGATCCTCCAATTAAAGCGAAAGGTTTCCTAGAAGATCTTATTTTTCTCTCGATTTTTTAAAAAAAATATCTTTTCTCCGCGATATGAAATCATAGTTATGAGATGAAACGATAATAATTACTCATCTAGGGCAGTAATTTCTACAAACGTTGGAGGCAATTTCTTTCATTATTTTTTAAATTAGAGTAATTGGGATTCATTGAACATACAAAACGTAATTAACTCATATTTTTATTTTTTGTTACCACAAAGAAGGCTACATTGCATCACGATGGGCGAGTAACTTGCAGAGATTAAATTTCAATGCAAATGTTTGAAGAAACTGTGCTCTCTCGAAATATACATAAGACACCAAATTTCCAAACATTATCATGATTTACCACTTTCTTAATACATAACTTGACTAATTTCTTAATAATCATCATCACCATATTTTGGAAAATAGTTAACTATTATGCCCATTTTCGTTGGAACGTTAACCATTACTCATATTTCCTTTATTTTTTTAATACGGAAATTCATTTTCTATTTTACAATCAGTTTTCACTTTCGTAGTTCATTGTGGCTAATATCGTTACTGTTTATGTAACTTACGCAATGTATTGATGTAGATCACGATGGTTTTGTCAAGAGTGCTTCATCTGCCATACGAACCGTCAAGTCAGCCTTGAAAGTTAGTAATGTTGATGACCTCTCGAACGCAATTTGTATTCCATACAATATAACACGTCCTCAAATCGAAAGGGATGCGAAACAAGAAGAAAAGTCTCCTTTTCAAAATTTAAACACCAAGAATATCTGTTTTAGTGAATGGTTTTTAAGTTACTCACAAATTTAATCCATATTTAACGGATTATTAGAACATGGAATTAATAATTTTTCCGACCTCTCAACCCCTAGATCTTGACTAAGATGCGTTAATTTTCGACGGGCAGAAAATCCATAGATGTTAAGTCGTATCTGCTATTTGTAAAAGTATCCGGATTTAATTCACAAAAAAAATGAAATTCTCCACCCATTCCCACCATAATGAAATCCTATAATCGTTTACCTGAAAAATGACTCAAGTAATGGATCAATTTTATTGAATTGTGAATTGAATTTTTATTGAATTGAATGTGAGGCGGACTGGTGTCTACTTCGGAAGACAAAATTTACTATCAACGCTGGGAGCCGATATGATACCACATAGAAAATATTTAACAATGTTGTCCTAGTCAGGAGTGAGCCGTTGGATCATTATCAAAGTTCCGGGTAAAACAAATGTACACGCGACACAACGAAAACATCAATGACGCCAGTGAAAAAATTGCAAATATGTTCAATCTCAAAAGCAAAATTCTATTCCCTATACGTATCTTATAATAGGACTACATTTTTTGAGATTGCAGATTTCTACTACTCTATTGAAATTTTCTGAAAACTTCCATACTCTCAACGTATTTGGGCTGAACAGATACGATACATCCAAAAACATCTTCTGGTAAAAGAGGGAATACAAATAATATTTTAATCAATATTTTCCCTCTCTAGATCTTCACTCCTATTTTGGCCTTTGATTCAAATAATGTTCTATATTTAACAACTGAATTTTTAGGAACAATGGGAAGTATTGCCATACTATTAGTGATAAAATAATAACAAAAATAACACCATTATCATTTTACAGGTTTGTCTAATTTTTTTCAAGATCTGCAGGATCTGCAAACTGGAGAGTATTTGTATGTCTACTCCAGCAACAATAATAATAATTACTGTAATAACAATAACAACAATAATAACAATAATAACAATAAAAACAATAACAACAATAATAACGATAATAGCAATAATAACGATAATAACAACAATAAGAATATTCACAACAATAACAATAATACCATTATTATTTTACAAGATTGTTTAGTTTTTCCAAGTTTTGCAGGATCAGCAAACTAGAGAGTCTACTCCAGCAACAGCGCAGAACGGTGTCGGCGTTGGCGTCGCCGTCGGCAATAAACAGTAGCACAGCGTGGCACGGCGAAGAAGCGACTTGCGGCGCCAGGAGCAGGAAGACCGGCATCTTGGCCGTCCTCGGTGGCTTCCGTCCCCCCCCCCCCGATGGCCTACACCCACCACGCCGTCCGCCTAGCTCCACTACGCCCTTGATTCAAGCTGCGCACCACTTCTACGCTCGCCCCGACTACTGCCGCCGCCACCTTCCTCCACAGGCGCCACCTGTGTCGCCATGCCTCATCTGCTACGCTCCTCTCCAACCGCCCTCTCCGCAGCGCCACCGGTCTCCACAACGGCAACCCTCTCCGCCGCCGCCGCCACTGCTGTCTCCGCACTCTCTGCGCCGCCGCCGCCGCCCTCTCTGCCGCGCCGCCGCCGCGCACCCTCGTCGGCCACCGCCGAGCCCCCTCTGGCGCGCCGCGCCGCGACCATACCCCCCGCCGCGACACCCCCTCGGCCGCGCCCGCCCCCGCCACCGCCCTTCGCCGCCGGCCGCAGCCGCCATCATCTCCGCTGCCGCCGCCGCCCTGTCTGCGCCGGCCACCACCCTCTAATGTTCGCCTCAATCTCTGCCGCCACATCCTCGCTGCCGTCGACTTCTCTATCCCACCCACTCCAGCCCCCTCTCCTCCGCCTCAAACTCCAAACTCCCATCTTCCACCCGCAACTTTTCGCCCCCGCACTCCCACCCCCGCCACCAGCCCTCGACAGCGCCTGCTGCGGGCGGACGGGCGCGCGGCAGCGAGCGAGCTAAAACGAGCAGATGGCCGCCCTCTCCTTCCACCGCCCCGCCCTGCACACCCTTCCCCGTCCCTCCCCCGCCCCCTCCCCCACCACTCAGCCGCCACGTCTTCGCGTCGCTGTTCAGGGATCAGCCTGGGCGGGAGGGCTTCCCGTCCTACGGGGGCTCGCGACCGCGGGCTGTGCCACGGCCAGCGTAGCGAATGCCTTACATCGCGGCAGCGGGGACTGCCAAAGAAGTTTCACCCAGTTAAGATAGTGTCCATTCTCGCACCGACCTGGCCACTACGACTTCATGCTGGGAGTTTTTCACCTGTTTACATTCGAACGCAAGCTCGCCGAGTGCAATATATTCGCATGAAGACGCAGGTAGAAATAAGGCAACACTGTGACATTTTTAAAGGCCGCAACTCCGTATATAATATATCAAGTTATTATATATGCTTCAGAGTTGTTGAGTATTTCGGACGAAAAAAATCGTACGTATATAACTTAAACATTTGTAATAGAAGTAATACCTTACCAAAGTTTAATACTCTTGACGCGGTGTGCAGTGCGTAACTGAGCACTACATTAAACAGTGTCGCTTTGACTCGTTTAAGCAGTTCCCTCTTTATCGGTGAATTTTAGAATTTTAATTCATTATTTCTTCGTGTAGCTCCGGCCGCCTTAAGGTGCTGTACTAAAATACCCAGTGGATTGAGTGACACTGCTTTGGTCCAAATGTAGTGCATATCAGTTGGGTACACAAGAATAAGAGCGCGGTTTGAGTACAATCAGCAGGAGATATTATTTATCTGCTCACTTTTTCGTACTTTTAACCGCTACCAGTTTACAGAAAAATAATTGAAATGAATGGTGCTTAAACAGTACATACGTTTTCTCGCATGTGTGAACGGTCCAAAAGACCGTGTAAATATAGTGGCACGTCATTTAAATATAGTGGACAGTGAGGGCTATGGAAATGTTGCATAAACAGTTGACAGAGGCCCGAGCGAGTAACATTTGGTTTGTTTCTCTCGCTGGAGTTAATAAACTCACGAAAAGCGAATCGCGTCCTGTACACAAAAATAAAAGAGAAGAATTGGAAAATAGTAAAAAACAGAGGGTGTCGAGTTTGTAAGCACCCTTTATAAATTTGTAATTTCGTATTCGGGAGACAAGAGACACAGTTACATGCTGAAGGTGGCGCAGAGCTTGAGCACAGCTGAGCTGACGGAGGCAAGTGATCAGACAAGTAACATGTGGGGAAAACGTGATGTTAAAAAGGAATGATTGTCGGGATATTGAACTGTGCAGCAAAATATGAATATGGAATGAAACGAAAAAATGGTTTCTATGGATTGGAGTGAAGCGTAAGCGGTTGAAGAGGGCGAAAGGAAGTGTGTTACTTCAGACTTCTATATTTTTTCCAGTTTACAAATACACTCGTATACAACACGAGCCCGCTGACCATCAGGGCGCATACCAGCCCTGAGGAAGAACCACGACAAGAATGGTCGAGAACGTCGGCAACATCAGGGCCTTCGATGCGGCGTCACCCGGAACAGCCCACATCACGCGGTATATGTATGTGTTTTCGCATGTAATGTTATGTTAAAAGCGGCGGCGATGGCATAGGAAAATTTTGTCAAAAGTAAATAAAAAGAAAGCGACGTTTGGCGGAGACAATGTCAAAGTACCTAAATTTTTGTATTTATTAAATTGGAGATAAAAAAGAAGGATAATTCGCGCGTTAGTCCTATGATTGATGATGAAACGTCCGTTTCCCGTAAGAGGAAGGGTTCTTCAATCCTGACGACGCAATCAATATTTTTTTAAGACGGTATGAATTCTACCGTCCATATGAATATTCGTATATTCAATAAAATGCGAGAAGAAATTAGGAAGTAAATATAATTTTTTACTAAACAATAGAGGAGAAGATCTGAAATGCTGCAATGACTGCCAGATAGTAATGTAGAAGGGAAAGGAAATTGGATATAAAATATTTCTCTATTGATTAAAAAATAGTGATTACAAATATCAATACATGAGCACGCCGCAATGTAGGCCCGAAAAATATAATACTATTATTTATATAAATAAGGACAGATATCTGAACTGTCATCACGGTTTATAACTTTTTGGCCAATTTTTGAAAGTTCAGAATTCGACAAAATGAGATCTTGCGCGATTGTATAAAGTTGTACTTCGTAATATATTGAAAAAAAAGTAAAAAAAAAACTTGGGTTTTGGTTAGGGGGAGTGTGGGACAATGCTAGAAGAAGAAAGTTCCCGTTTGTTTGGGTACTGCTCGGAAATTCACCTAGTATTGTTTGGTGAAATCGAGAAATTACGGATGAGAGAGTAAATCCACCGCTAGAATTATCTTCCTGGCGATGGTTATATTTGATCCACCTAAATAGCTTGAATCGAAAAACCTGACAAAGTCGGGAATTGAAATCTAGGATTTCCCGGCCAAAGATTCTATATAGGGTGTTGCTGCTGAGCTATCGCAGCCGTAATGACACACGTTATACACTATTTAATGTAGTAGTTGTTTGTAGAGGTAACATTCCTCTAATCTCTACCACCTCTCTGAATTCGTTCCGAGGAGAAAATTGCAAGAATTATTATTTGGCTGTGAGATGTCAATTGACTTCCATTTATAAAGGGTTCAAATTGTTTGAGTACAATATCGAGCCTTATGCCATGAAACCAGTTTCCAAACAATTTCAACGGTAAATACAAAACGCATACAAAATTTTATAGGTGCCCATTGAATATATCATTGCATACATATATTTTTTAACTTTTTTCAATACAATACTTGTCTTCGCATGAATATTTGTTTTGGAAAATTAATAATGGAAAATTATTTAAAACTAAAGTGTTATTAAGTGATTTTTTATTATTATTCCTGTTGTTGTAATACATATCTTAATCAATAGCCTTTATAAATGCCTTAGTTCTTGCTTAATTTTGGAGATTTTAGATAACCTCCGAATTTTCAATTCATTTCCATGTCTATGATGGTTAGTTACAATTGCTTCACAGTTAATAAAACACTGTTTCATCCGCTCGGAAACGAATTTCAAACTTGGAAAAATGTTAGCGGAATATGAAGTAAACAAATCAGATGAGTGCTCATGCGACCTGCTAGTTTACCAACCGCTGTTTTATCTCCGTGTGTTTCATCCCCAATCTCAGTTCATCATCGGGACAATATGTACCGTACAGAATAAATAATACCCTAAAGCTTTGCTTGTATCGTTTGATGACGGTTCACGAAAGCTGTGTAACAACTGCCAAACAGTAATTGGTCGTCATTTGCAAGTTAGTATCTGTTTGATACTAACTCGCAATTGACAGAGAAATAAGATTTTCTGTGATACTTTAGGACACTGTTAATTGAGTTTCGTGTCAAAAGAGGTTTTACTGGTTCAATCACCACGCCAATAAACGTCATAGAACCGTAGCATAGCATGAAATATAGAAGGGACATTCTTTAAAGTAAAATGTTTCGCAAATTTCATTATATAATATTTCTAATAACAATATTGTTATGTCTTTTCATGTTCCTTAAATAAGGCTAAAGAAGTTATCAATTTTACACTAATCCAAATACAAACGCTTGTCGTCAACTGACACAACGGTTTTTGTACTTTGTTGATTTTATTGTTACGATTTGATCTCTTCAAAATCTCTTCAAAAATGTGTAGTCATAAATCCTACATTAATTTTATTTGCAAATTTGTGTTTTTCCTAAACATGATCGTGTAAACATTATTGACACGACCGAAAGTCCAATTTTACAAAATCATACTTCTCAGGCAATGATTATACATATTCCTAGTCGATATTTTTCAGCATTAAGAAGAAAATACAGTTGCATTTTGATTCAAGAAATCGTAATGATAAATAATAACATGATTTAATGTTAATATTGAAAAGAAAAGAAAATATTTTTTAATGTTATATCTGACGTTAATTGCATTCTTTTCGGATAACAATGAGAAAATTTAGCAGAAACCGAAGAAAAAGCAAAAGTCGTAATTTTCTCACATATACATTTACAGTTACAATTAACTAAATTTCATTATTCCAACATCTTCATCACAAATATATGTAAAAGTGAAATAAATAATTTACATTGTTAAAGCGAAATGTTTATCTAAATATTACAATTTCGATTTCTATTTAAATAATTAAATGAATCCAAAGAGTAAAATGAAAAAAATTATCTTGTTATTTTTTGTATTTTTTTATGAATTCCCAACTAAAACTGTGTACTGATAAATGAGAAAATCCTGCTGAATTTGTAATTCAAACATTCATTAATATACGTTAAGCAAAATATAACCAACACAGTTATCATAAAACAAATCTGCAAACTCGAACAAATTCGATCAATATTTCACCATAATCCTTTCTAGACCAAACAATTCAGAGAACCACAAAAATGTGCCCGTTTGCCTCCTCTTAGAATCAACAACACTGCTCAACGTGTTTACAGTTATTATTGCCCCATTGTATAATGTATGAGTTTGTTTACGAGGTTCGATCCCGGGGCCCACCGACGGTCAACCGCGAGCCCTCGCCGTTCCCTTTGTCCCCCTCCGGGTAACCGGATTGGCCGCAGCCGATAAACAGGTGCGGGGGAGCCGGCCCAGCCCGGGGGCCTTCCCAGGGGACGGCGACGGCCCATTGTGCGTGAGCAGTGCACGCGCTCTGACGTTTGGTTAAACACCGCCCCCGCGCGATGTCGCCCACGCACTTGCTTCTCGCTCGCTCCCTCCCCCTTTAAACGCTGCCATTAGAGATTGCGTGGCTGAACGAGCCAGCGCGGTCACAGGGGTTTTTTTCCAGCGGCGGTGAAGACTCATGGTACGGCGGAATAGCGCGAACGGTAACATGCAGCAGGATTTGTGTCAGTGCTCTCTCGTTGGAATACAACGCAGATATTTCGGGAAATGATAATGATGCTAGTGGAGAGAACTACTGATTGTTCTCTACAGGGATACGTGTATGCGCCAAAATTTTGTGCTACAACAATTAATTTTATATTCATGAAATTTCATTAGAAGTATTATATTTTTTCTCTATTGCGGAATATTCTAGGTACCCTTACAAAATGTCACTACAATGTGAAATTTTTATAATTAATAATGTTTAAAATAATAAATGAATGAAAGATTTTTGTCCCGTTAGATAATGAAGTGATTGAGATTGTTGCAGCGATTATGAAACTGTTAATCATTTTGTATGAATGCATTTTAATTTATAATGGAATACATTAAATTTAATGGTTTCAATTCAGTCGGAAGAATTATATTTCAAGCTAAACGCATCATTCTTCATATTAATGAAGAAAAAATTTTCAAATTAAATGAGAAATATAAATAAAACATGTTCTCGCTATATTTTTGCTCGTTAAAAGGAAAGTATGCATTAGAAACATCCATCTATGAATTAAATATAAAAGAGTCCAAGAAGCACATGATCGTTCAATGATTGCCGGCCATAATATTTAGAAAAAGCCATTTACATTGATTAGTTCCGAAGTGAATGGGTAATAAAGACCAAATTTACCTGTTCTCTTGCGGGCTCTTAGAAAGCCCAGGGGGCTCGTAGCCAGCTTCCAAACAGCTCGCGTTTGCGCAAGAGCGCGTCTCAGCGCAACATAATACTCAAAGCACCTCACTGAAAGGGCTGGAAAGCAATAGTGAGAGGTTTTGGTGCCCATAAAACATTTACTAGAATTTCCGATAAAGTAAAAGATTGAATCTTCAATACTTCATTTTCAATATTTGCTATTTGGAAATAACGGCAGTTAGTATTAAATTTTCCATTTTACATGATCACTGAAAATTGTAAATCAATATCAGAAAAGCAGTTTATAAATAAATTACTACAAAAACGTAACAGAAGTGAATAATCTATCCCCAAAAATCCTCATGAGAATTAATTAACATAATGCTAAAATTACTGGCTAAATTATCCTGCACAATAGCAAAACGACGAGACTTCTGGAAGACGCTTTATCTCCGCAATTTATTCATCTCTCCCAAGAAAGAACCAGGAAGATGGCGGCGGCGGAGGCGTCCGACGCTATTGGCTGCGGTGTTGCAAGCACAAGCAAGGATTGTCAAGTGACGACTGCCCATCATTGTAAGACCCAGGGGTGCGATGGGTTTGGACGGAGGCAGCGATTGGCGGGAATGGCTGGGAATAACAAAAGTGGCAGCGGAAGACATCAACAACGTTGGCTAATAGTTAAAAATGTGAAGCGCAGCGGGAAGCGGAGTCCGAGATGATGTCGGCGTGCGAGTAGAGAAAGGTGGCAGTTTAGGTAGACATGCAAGGCGAGAAACGGTTGCGAAACAGTGATCGGAGTCGTTGAGTACTTGATTGCGAGATGACGACGGTGGCCATAGGTAAAACGTAGTGGCAGAGAAAGGATATAATAATAAAAATAGTAAAATAATAATAATAATAATAATATAATATAAAAAATGTAATTTATTAATGGCAGAAAGAATGAACAGTGCAAAACATATGGGTGTTTCCTGAGAAGCTGGGAAGGTCGTATATTAAGACTCATGCAAACCGGCGTGCCCCGTTGGAAAAGCAGCAGTATCCAATGACATGTTGTTGGCGAAGGGTAGCAACTGGCGTTGTCACCTTACTGATCACTAGAGGCACATCTCAACGTGAGGCGAGGGCAAGGTCGTAGGACGGGGCGGGGTAATTGAAGCGAGAGGGTTAGAGGCTGAAGGTTGGCGAAGGGGAGGGCGTTCTCTCGAGGAGCAGACAAAGAAACACAAACAAAGGTAACAGGAACACGCGTGTTGGGCTGAGAAAAGTGGGCGCTGGCGATGACATCACAGGGAGGGAGCGGCGGAGTACTAAGCACCGTGTGCGGCGATCAGCGGCAGTGGACGGAAGCAGGGTTGAGGGAGGGGCGGGTCGAGGGCGGTGTCTGGTGTCCGGGGCTCAAGGGAAACGAGCGCCAAGGCGGCGAGGCAGCGCAGGGCAGGGCGGGGTGGGGTGGGGTGGGGTGTGAGGCCGGGGTGGGGGGCGTGTGCGTGTGGCCCTTATCGCCGCGCGCCGCCATTCAAGCGCCGAGTGATAAAATGGAGCTCGCACCGCTCCGCGGTTGCTGCGATCCCGCCGATTAAGTCGGGCCGCCCGCAACGCGCCGCTGCGCTGCGCTGGCCGCAGGCCGGTGGGCGGGATGGGGCGGGTGGGGTGGAGGGGACAGGAAGGGTAGGGCAGATGGGCAGGAAGCGAGGCGGGCGGGCCGGGGCAGACCGAAAGCCGGAGGCGGGGGCGAGGCGGTGATGGCGGGGCGGGCTAGGGAACGGACGAGGCAAAGGGGAGGAGGGGCTGGTGGGGCCGCATCGAGGTGGGTAAATGGCAAGGAGCAGACAGACGGCAGAGGCGGGTGAGCAATGTGCAAGGGCCATGGGGTGGGGCAAGGCGGGACGGGCGCGGGGCGGGACAGGAAAAGGCGGAGGCAGGGCGGGCAGGTGGTGTGGAGCGGGGCGGGGCGGGGTGTGGCGGGGCGACGTGGTGGCCGGCGGAGGCGACGTGGGCCATATCGGGGCGGGTAAACGCAGGGCAAGCGGGCGGGCAGATGGGCGGGGTGGGCCTTGCAGGGCGACTAGTGCGGGGGCGGGGCGGAGCGGGGACGGGGCGGGTCGGGGCGGGGCAATGGCGCTTTGGCGCAGTCCCCGGCAGCACCGCTGGCGCCGAGGAAACATGACAGAGGG
>BOPP01000046.1:7934780-7954265 GCA_017312745.1 Gryllus bimaculatus | reverse complement strand
AAGGGAGCGACGCGGATTCTAGGGCGGCAAAAAAGAGATGATTTCAGGAGAGTGCAAAAGAGGTCTGGCGGGTAATGAGGGGTAGCGGGTTGTGGCGGGGTTGCGGAATGACGGCGCGGCGCAGAGAGGCCCAGAGCAGGATGAGGAGGGGCAGGGGGAGTGGGAGAGGGTTGAGAGAGAGGGAGAGTTTGAGATGGGGGGGAGGGGCCAGACGCGGGATTTAGCGTGCGGGAGAGAAATGGGACGCGAGATGCCGGAAAAAGGGGGCGACGAATCCTCAAGCGGAGATAAGGGAATGGAATGAGGCAGGAGAGGCGAGTGTGTAACGCGGGGAGCGAATGGGAAGGGGTGAAAGGGTGAGAAAGGGGTGAGGTGGGGGGCGATAAGGCGGTGGTGAAGATTTTGCTGGGAAAGTGGGGCGACGAGTTAAGAACGCGCGTAAGCGTAGGGAGAGGTTGCGCACACTGAGAATTATGTCAGGGGGGGGTGGAGGTGATTCTAAAGTATGATGTCTCAAGAACTTGTTGAAAAATGAGAGGCTCAAATCATACCAAACTAAAACATATAACAACTTGTACCTTTTTCAAATTATATGCAAATAGAACAGGGATTATTGGCCTTTGTCAGTTTTAAATCGTAATATATTATAAAACGTATGACTAATAAAAAGCTACTTCAAGTTATGTTTTAGTAGACTTTTATTGTTTAGTCTTGGTATTTTTACACATAAAATAGACAGGCCGGCGTCGACGCTATTGGCTGCGGTGTTGCAAGCACAAGCAAGGATTGTCAGTGACGATGCCCATCATTGTCAAGACAGGGGTGCGATGGTTTGGACGCGGAGGCGCGGATTGGCGGGATGGCTGGGATAACAAAAGTGGCAGCGGGAAGACATAACAACGTTGGCTAATAGTTAAAATTCGGAAGGCGCAGCGGGAAGCGGAGTCCGAGATGCTGTGGCGTGCGAGTAGAGAAAGGTGGCAGTTAGGTAGAATGCAAGGCGAGAAACGAGTGCCGAAGAACAGTGATCGGAGTCGTTGAGTACTTGATTGACGAATGACGACGGTGGCCATAGGTAAAACGTAGTGGCAGAGAAAGGATAATAATAATAAAAATAGTAATAATAATAATAATAATAATAATGATAATAATAATAATTTATATTTGGCAGAAAGAAATGGAACAGTGCAAAACATATGGGTGTTTCCTGAGAAGCTGGGAAGGTCGTATATTAAGACCATCAAAACCGGGTGCCCCGTGGAAAAGCAGCAGTATCCAATGACCATGTTGTTGGCGAAAGGGTACATGGCGTTGGTCACCATTACTGATCACAGAGGCACACTGGCACAGCGTGAGGCGAGGGCAAGGTCGAGGACGGGGCGGGGTATTGAAGGCGAGAGGGTTAGAGGCTGGAAGGTTGGCGAAGGGAGGGCGTTTCCTCGAGGAGCAGGCAAAGAAACACAAACAAAGGTAACAGGAACACCGTGTTGGGCTGAGAAAAGTGGGCGCTGGGCGATGAACATCACAGGGAGGGAGCGGCGGAGTACTAAGCACGGTGGCGGCGTCAGCGGCAGTGGACAGGAAGCAGGGTTGAGGGAGGGGCGGGTCGAGGGCGGTGTCTGTGTGTCCGGGGCTGCAGGGAAACGAGCGCCAAAGGCGGCGAGGCAGCGCAGGCAGGGCGGGGTGGGGTGGGGTGGGGTGGTGAGGCCGGGGTGGGGGGCGTGGGGCCGTGTGGCCCTTATGCGCCGCGCGCCGCCATTAGCGCCCGAGTGATAAATGGAGCTCGCCCGCTCCGCGGGTTGCTGCGATCCCGCCGATTAAGTCGGGCCGCCTCGCACGCGCCGCTGCGCTGCGCTGGCCGCAGGCCTGGTGGGCGGGATGGGCGGGTGGGGTGGAGGGGACAGGAAGGGTAGGGCAGATGGGGCAGGAGCGAGGCGGGCGGGCCGGGGCAGACCAAAGCCGGAGGCGGGGGCGAGGCGGTGATGGCGGGCGGGGCAGGAGAACGACGGCAAGGGGAGGAGGGGCATCGGTGGGGGCCGCCATCGAGGTGGGTAAAATTGGGCAGGAGCAGACAGACGGCAAGAGGCGGGTAGGAATGGGCAGGGCCATGGAGGGTGGGGCAAGGCGGGACGTGCGCGGGGCGGGGCAGGAAAGGCGGAGGCAGGGCGCGCAGGTGGTGTGGAGGTCGGGGCGGGCGGGGTGTGCGCGGGGCCGGTGCGTGGCCGGCGGGCGCGACGTGGGCCATATCGGGGCGGGTAACGGCAGGGGGCGCGGTGGAGGTGATGACCGCTGTTGTGTGCAACGTTTTTGTGTGTGAAATTGTATAGATGTAACGGTTAGGGGAGATTAAATTTCAGTCGACATTTGAAGCGCAAAATATTTAGTCGTAAGAGTTTCGAAAAGAATTTTTTTATTTATGTTTGTTAAAAAGATTTGTAGTAGCTGTAAAATCAAAAATGAGATGTAAATCACTCATTGGAATTTTTCTGTAATTTTGTCATATCATTTCTGAAGTAAAACATATTCCTTGTATTACTTAAAAAAATCATACAACTTAATAGTTAATATAAGCTTAAATAAACAGATAAAAATTGAATTATATTTTCAAATTATTGAAGTAACTTTTAGTACGCTTTGAAAACAATATGCTTGGGCAGAAGAACGGATGAAATCAGAAAAAAGTGTCAAAATAAATGATTAATAATTTGTTTTGTTTCATTAATATGATTCTCATAGAGGAAAAATATTTCAGTTACAATGTGCAAATCACCCTTTCGTGGTTTTCGTACGTGTTTTATCAAGTAAGAGGAAGATAAAACAATATCCCATCTTTGTCAAAGTGTGCAATCGTCTGTAATATACTCGTTTAGGGGAATTAGAAAAAAATATCTACTCATATTCTGGCTTAGATTAAAAAATCTCTCCTTGGTGCTATTGACCATTCATCAAGAAATATTAGTTAAAAATTAAAACAATTTACATTATAGTGTAAAATATATTATTAGTGACCATTATTAAGACTTTTGTCAGATTTTACTTTGAGATTTCAGCTTTATCGAATTACGTATTGAGCACTGCATTGTTTAGGGAAAAGAAACATTCTATTTATGACCATGGGCTACATTATTTAATAAACTATTAAATAGTTATGGCACAAAGTTTTCAATCCATTTCAACCATTCTGTTTTAATGTCAATATAAGTCAAGTGTATTTTCTTACATTCTTTATAACAATATTTGTAAATACTGTGTGTAACTATGTTAAATTGCTTCTGAACAAATATATTGTTAATTGCTACTGTTTATTGCACATCGCACGCTTCATAAAACAGTCTAGAATACTGAAATGTGTACAAGATTTGAGTTTCATAAGTTCAATACGCAAAGTTTATAATTAGAAAGGTGCCAGCGTTTCAATTGTGCCCTCTATGTATGCTTTGCAAACGAGTCCATTATCTATTGGAGTTTCTAGAACAAATATTGAGGTAAAAGGGAAATTAAGAACTAGAAGTGTAGTTCTGAGTGGACTCTCGAATCCTGGTATGGTAAACGTGTAGCAATTAAATTGCAGGAAATTCAAGTCAGAAACTGTATTGTATGCTTTGGATCCGTACTCACAGTTAACAGACAACTTGGTTGCTAACAAAAACAATCTTGTTGATATATATATGCGTCCACATCAGATGACCTTCAGAAATATTAGAAGTTGGCTTTGCTAAGTTGGTTTAAAAACAATTTATTATTTATTGAGCAATATAAAAATAGTGATGGACCAGCAGTAACTTATTCACGTAGAATATACCACTTTAACATACAAGAGTAAAGACAGTTAATCTATACTGAAGAAATTAATGATAAATTAATGTTATTATTACTAATAAACATCTTACGGAGAGAATGTTCCATTACAAGTGAACATGAATAAACAAGAAACCAACAAAGAGAAGTATTAGGAAGATGAAAGCAAATAAAACTATTAGTTCACGTATATGAGCAAAATATAACATTTCACCCACATACAGATTAACTGGGAAAATGTAGCGTCGCCGACACTGTAAACTGTTTTAAAAATAGCAAATGTCTTTCATATTTCATTTTTTTCATACCCAGCTTTGTTCAAATAAGTTCTTTCAGTATCTGGCATTGGACTTACCAATGAATCGTGGTAGCTGATGCGTTGTACTGACGTAAAAGAGTTTCGAATGCGCAATGGCCTTGGTTCTTACCTCCATACGGGATATGAACTAATCTTATCGCAATTTGCACATAGCACATTTGCATTATCACAAATGCAAAAATGCAGATCGTTCCCAATTAGTTCCGAAAATCTTTGTCAATTAAATTTGATTCTTCCCCGGATTTCCTTAACACTTTCATATTTTTCTCCCCTAATTTTGAAGAGATTAAAGCATTACAAAGTCAGCATAATTTGTGTTCACTTCTACTTCTGCTGTATTAATGTATTCGAATCTTGCAAGCGAATTTAACATTAAAAGGCGACTGTTTTCTATGTTTATGTGAATAAGGTATTAGATAATTTTAATAAGACTAAATTGTGGGTCATATTCATTTGAAAATCGGTAATTGGAGACTTATTTAAAAATGTAAAATACAGGATGAACATAAGTACGTTCACTCATTCTCTAGTATTACTAACTATTTTTCTCCACCTTCACTTGAAATTCTAAGATGCGGAGAACAACACGTCTTCATGCCAAGGAGTTTTATACTGAGTGGTGCGTAAACGGCCGTTAAGAGGTTCGTATGTTTTCGCAAAAAATTTTTTTAAATGCGATAATTCGAATCTAAACTGCTATACTGCCGCGCAATTTACTTACTAATTCAGTTGTTCACTTAAACACAGTTTTGAATTCAACACAGTGTTGAAAACGCCATGAAAGAAAATTATGCCGGAATAGGTTAAAAATGCCTTTGGATACTGGTCTTTAATCACCACCGCCTACATAGATCGATTTAGGGGGCGTTGGTTTAATTTCCGATATTATTACTAAGATATCAGCGCCAAAACACGAAAAATCACGCTTATGAAAATTTATTGGAATCTTCAAGCCGTATCCGAAAACAAATTACCAGTTTCCTCATTAGAAGATCGAGACGGGATGAAAGATAACTCATGCGTCTCGATTGGTGCACGGAAAGTGGTCAAACCGCGGGTGACGGAATCGCACACATCCTCACATACCCACACTGTAGAGCTTTACTTGAGAATACTGTATAGGGATGAGAGTAGGGTAAAAGTTGTATCAAGCACAGACACTGTCAGGAGCAAATGTGAGATCAAAAGAATGGTAATTACGAATTAAAAATACTGAAAGAAGACGTAGTGTAAGCTTTTAAGTTTCCTACAGCTTTAATATTCAAAACCAAGTAGCGAAATGCAAAAGTTGTGAATTACGAAATTGATACAATCTAAAGAAGGGAAGACAATCCTTAAAATACTCTCATATTATTGTAATTATCATTACCAGGTATGGAGGAAATAATAAATAATAAATACCAATATTATAAGATATAACAATCATTGAACTATTAAGAGATATACATAAAAAACGTAAACAAATGAGACAAGACGTAGAATCTTGTAGGGTCAAGAAGACGGAATGAAAGAAAAGAGGGAAAGGAAGTTCCAAGAACGAAATCTTAGAACCAACAAGTGAACCAACTGAACCCAGAAAGAAAGGGCCAGAAAGAACAATTAAATTTAAACATACAGCACATAATACATCAGAGAGCAAAGACAAGGTGCAAAAATGAGTGAACAAGAGAGACGCCAAAAGCCAGCTCTACGCACAGAGAAAGGAGAAGGCGTGGTCCTGCGTAACCTGAGCCGCCTGCGACGCCACTCAAAATTATTTAATAAATTCTCCCCTCCAGCACGCTCGCGAGAACGTGCATTTCCCGGAGAGATGGAGAGGATAACGCGCGCCTTCAGCGTCTTTGCAACTCGCAGCCGCCGGCCGCGCCCCCAGGCCTCCGCTTGCCACCTCAAACGCCCGCGCACACCCTCGTTTCCGCCCCAGCCTCCTCCACCGACCGCCCCTGCCATCACCGACCTCGTCTCCGCCGCCGGGGCCTCTGTTGCCTCACCAGCCTCCACCGTCTCCACCTCGTTGCCCTAGGCTATTCACCACCCCACTACGTCCATCCTTATCGCAGGCTCGATTGCCCTTCCCCAAAACGTCTCCTTGGTAGGCATTGTCGGCTTCTCAGTTGTCGCTGCCGTCACTAGTGTTGTCTTCACCATCACTGATACCACTGTCCTCTCCCCACTTTGTCATCTTCATCACTTCCAAGCTATTTACGTCATATCTCAGTTGCAATCGTTACTATGGCGATCTTACCTCGCGGTTACGCCACCTCTCTCAGCCAACATAAAACTCACCTACACTTATCTTCTCCACGTCTACTCCCTGCAATATTACTGCTTTCGCTGTACCCATCATCCTCAACACTACTGTCATTACCAATGGACCTCATTGCGTCCACTGTCTCCAAAACCCTACCGTCACAAAATCTTCCACCGTCCTCCACCTCATTTACTTCATTCCTACTATCCTCACCATTCCCGCCTCCCTACATTCTCTCCACCGTTTTCATCACTCCTACCTCCTCCTTCCTGCACGCCCCGCGACGCCCTTCAGCTACCCCTCATGCCCACTAGCTACAAAATAAACATTTAAGTCACCGCACGACGACCAGCCACCGCATCGGCCGGATGGCGCAACGATCGGATTCCCTATTTCTCTTCGAACGCCCACTCGTACACCGGTACTACAACGAAATGGAATAGATTTGCCAGCAAAAAGCCTTTGAGCACCATCTTGAAGCGTTAAAACAGTGTGTAAATTAAAATTATCAAAGTAATTCGCTCTGACAAGGCGACGATCCCCACATCCCTAACGAACTGACAGCCATCTACAGTCGCAAGCCGAATTGCCCCAGCGTACAGCTGACTATGGCCGTCGTCTCCTGTCGCACGAGGTTACACGCGTCGCGTGACGTGCCATAGCCTGTATCGCAACGCGAGAAATAATTGAAAAAGTGATTGCTAAGGGTCCATAGTGAAGTGAAGTGGCAGTTCCAGTGCCGTGCAGTGCCAGTGCAGTGGTGGTCTATATAACAAATGTTCAGGGCGGAGTTGGGTTTATAGAAGTTTTTTTCTTTAAGGTAATTTAATTGTTTTATGAATGAGTCAGTTTTTATTTTATAATTATTGTTATTATTATATTATTATTATTATTATTATTATTTATTATTATTATTATTATTATTATATAGTTTACATGTTTCGTCGTCCTGTACCTGACCTCACTAACTTAGTCTTCCTACTGTAGAACATCATAGCTTGGCTCCCGGTTAATACCTAATTGCGTTAAAATAATGTCATCTAATCTAATATGATTTAGTATGGGTAGTATGTTTTGTAATTTTGTTTACTGTATTTGTATATGTGTTTTCCAGGGTATTTGTGTTCATTTTTTCTAGTGTACCTTCAACTGGAGTTTGGTTTGGTAGCCGATAGTATGAGTGTGTTTTGGGTGAGTAAAAAGGGGGAGGTAATTTTGGCTCACGGAAAGGGCAAATCTTTTGATTATCACTTCTTTTCATTCCGTTCCGAGCTTACGCAAGGAGAAAGGTTCTCTTTTCGTGCTTCCGCCTCGTTATCGCTAGCAGTCGAGTTATCAAACGCCAAACCCCAAGCGGAACGGACGACAGCCTGTCGCGGGGCGCGGCTAACGGCCGTTACTGCCGCATTTGCGTAGAGCTACTCGCCGTATTTCAAGTGCTTCTTGTAATAAGTGCAAAAAGTAAAATATAGAATTAATCCAGTGCATCGAATAACTTTCATCAATGGCATTCGATGTGAATAATACAACAGTGCAACAGTAGTCAGCAATGCTCTTTACGTGTCTCACACTAACTCCATGCGGAAATTCCGTACAATGCGCTTCAGCATTTACCTACCACACCGTGAAAGTGACACGAACGAGGATAACACGCCATGGAATCTTCAAACTTCACGAAACATGCATGTTATCAAAGACACCATCCGCAAAGGTTCAACGCTCGTAACCTTAGGCAGCCGACAGAGGTAGAAGCCAGCGTTAACCAAAGAAAAAGTCAGTAAGGCGAGGACGCTTCCAACAGCGATAACCAAAAAACACAGTGAAGTACAAGTGACCAGTGACTAATGTTTAAAGGTTCTACATCAAATTTAGCCAGTGCAACCACCACCAGACGGTTTACGGATGTTTTCAATACGGGCTCCCGTAGTAACAAAACTTCAACTTCAGAAATGAAAATATAGACTTGCAATCATCATACAATGTTACCCAGTAGGGTAACAGATTAGCGGAACTAAAGTAGCCTCCAATGAAACCAATGTTGTCTTCGCCCCCAGATAACCGCTTCAACTTTCTAAGCAGAAACGATCAACCTTCACAGCCTACAACAACCAAAAAGTACGCCGCCCAATTTTTATAGCCGAGATACCTAATATCAACTCATTATCGTTAATGAAAATTAAAGTTAACGTATCAAAAAACTTCGTGGCTGAACCAAAAGCAACCGAAAAGTGAGAAATAAAATCCGGCACAGCGGAAGATTTCCGTAAAATAATTAATACTTAATTAACTACAAATAGAAGATTCCACTCCATAAAAAAGACCCTGCAAAAACAAACTTTTCGTAGTAATTTAAAACTGTTTCACCTCTTCATAACCGACAGTGAAATTCATGGCCAAGATTTAAAACAAAGACACCATCCAATTGTTAAAATCACCCGTCTTCAGAAGGATAGCCATCCCATTCCTGTACATTAGCAGTGCCGAGTTTAACGGCAATGAACCACTGGAAACTAATACTTAACTATCAATCAAATCTGCAACCTCAAATACCACCCGACACGAACAAAGAAAAAAGAACCAATCAAGGTCCACTACAGTGGCCTAATAGATGTTTGGGAGACTTTGGACATTCCTAGAAACAATTGTAATCACAAAATTAACTGTGGCAATATGTTCCGGTAATCACTATACTGTAACTTGTCTCGAAAGTAAGCAAAACCCACACCTTATTCTCTGCAAAGGCATCACCGTGCAGATGTAAGAAATGAGAACTGTTCATACTATAAGGAAATTGTTGAAAGAAAACCCCCTCCACAACAACAAGAAAATCCAAACCAAAGAACACCAACCATCATCCTTTAACAAACCACAAGAACAATTTCCAATCACTACCCCCTACCCAGCCAATACGTATTTTCCACTAGGAACAATCACCTGTAAACCAATCAGGATCGAAAAAAATATGAGATCAACCAGCGAAATCGGTACCCCAACAAAACCAACCAAGTAATATAATAATCACCCTGTTAATACAATAATTAATTCTATATCATCCTGTATTATTAAACTTCATAAACTCCCTCATACCAAATCAATAATCAATACATTCAAAATGTCAGTAACAGCATTTTTCAATAACAATAATGTCATACAAGCCCATAGAAAAATATCATTAACAAATTGGAATGCAAATGGGATCACGTCAAAAAAAAATAGACTTACTCAATATTTGCAAACATATAACATAGATATCGCGTGCATAACAGAGACTCACCTAACATTAGTAATAAATTTACATTCCAGAATACAAAAGTTTAATAGAAATGACGGACCGAACAAAAGGAGGTGGCGTACTTATAGCAGTCAGGAATAAATATAACCCATCATGAAATTATACTACCGACGAAACATCCCAGCAAGCGAATCCTGAGCACGCCTGGCAATAACCCTAACAATGAATCTCTAGCAACTCATGGAAACACGCCCGTATAACTGCCCCTACAAACCAAACCTCCATCAACAAAAATTCGAGAGCTAACGCGACAAACTCCTACCTTCTTGATGCATTCCACTACACTCCCAAACAAAAAGAACGTTAATACTAGGTATCTGAAATGCTAAACACGACACACAACTGGGGATGCGCCTGACAGTTGAGACCAATCAAGTCGCACGGGCAGAGAGAACCACTAACCAAATTAATAAAACAATACCACCGAGCCATCCATTATACTCACCTATCCAGCCATCCGGAACGCAACATTCAGCACCTAGAACCCGCACACCGTCACACTAACGCAACCATGACCGAGTCCTTGAACTCTAGGAACTCATGCAGCCGGCTCGAGCCGCCTTCTTTGAGGCCCTCGTTCCCGAGTCCCGAGAGTCGTACTGTCCCGCGAACTCCAGCATCACAGGCTACCAGCTTCTGTCACGCCGCGGTATAATACACCTACCTTCTCATCTCCGAAACCAACCATCCCACCCCGCACCGGCGGTCCCAACTCCCCCGATACCACGTATACATCAACACTCTTAAAATTAAACCTGATTCAGCACCAGTTCCACAAAAAATATCCAGTAAATTTAAATACCCAAAATTAAATTTAAACATATACATCGCTCCTTAATAGCAAATTGCGAACGCAACACCTGCCGCTAACCTATTCAACTAACACCCAATCACATCACACATCACTGCAACTAACAAGACAACGCACGAAACCCCACACAGAGTTACCCTGTCAGAACCGAGTAATCCCAAATCTCAATCATTCTTCACTACCTGTAGAAACATCAAAACATAATATGCATTAAAAACAGGACCAGAAAGACTATGGAACGCACACCAAAATCCCAACAAATAAAAAGCAGAACTAATAATTAACTATATATCCGCCGTTAACCGTAAATCCACAGAGTAACAAATACATACCCTGAATCTACAAATTCCATCGGCACATGAGACTACAATCTTTAAACAGCGCACCGCAAACACCCTTAACTCTACCCATGGCATGTTACACTACTCACCAGCAACATACGATCTCTACGACCACAGAAGCGCAAAACCAAGTATATTACAGTCGCCGCTCCCCCGTCGATTCCCATATCTCAGTACCGCAAGCCGCCAAATTCTATTCCACTGTACCCGCTCACCCAAGACACAGGCCAGAAGTCGAAACTACGCAACCTACTTTGAGTCGAACTTTCACACTCACCACAGCTCACACACCGCACGCGATCCAACCGATCACACACCACACATGCAGACTAGACCTTCCACACCACCAATACGGCCCATATCACAAAATTCATTATCACGCCACTAATAACAGAGATACCAAACAAATCATTAACTTCTCCCTTCGCACTTAAAACACAAACGCCACCAGACGGTCATGAATAATACGCTCAACTCAATACCCAACGGTACTCAGAGTCGCGATATCATCACCAGAGACCTCTTCCGCGATATCTCAGCATACTTACACGCCCTAATAATACAGTATACCGTACTCATCTGCTTCCAGACACGAGACCACCATATCATTCTCTATCCCATCCTCGACCATCGGGCACGCATGCCGCGACTCCGATTTCCAGTTCCCGTCCCTGTTCGCGAGGTCAAGTCCCAATAAACCTATACAACACCTCAGCCTCAACGATCCCGACCAGGTTATACTCGACCGATATCCACGACTCTTCTACCATCCTCTACCCAAACATTCTTCGAAAAAGTAATACTCCAACGTCTTAAAAAAGCACCTACAAACAACAAAAGCTAATCCCAGAGAGCAGTTTGGATTTCAACAGAATCATAATATCCACACAACATCAACCGCACTCTAAGAAATCACAAGAACATCCTCAAACACGCATCTCTCGTCCACGTAAACAACATACATACACAGCACCTCTCATCACTACCAATCCCTCGGCGACCTCTAACAACGGACCGGCATCTCTTGATCACGATGGCCACTCGGTCACCAGGCACTTCACATTTACTAAAATTAAAAGAAATAGGCCCAGCTCCACAATCTACTCACCCGGTTCCAGCTAAGTCGCGCTCCAAAACCTATATTCTACATGCCGCCTTGCACACGATGCAACATACCTGCCTCGCACAGGTAACAACTCGCAACCCTACACTACCGAGTCCAACTCCCAGCAACGCACGTCCGAGAGCAAAACGCGGCCACGGCAGTTTACAACGAGAGACGATTCGTCCGTCACGGTGTCTCGCTCCCCTATATCCATCATCCTGTACCTCGCACTGTTATTCCATCTCATGTAGCTCACCGACACGCCACTCCTCCGCACCATCTGATGAAACAGTAAAAAACCGGCACGCAACACTTGTTGCAGATGACCACACACCTTATCTCCTCGCCTCCAGCGTCCCTACCCATCAATCAATATCTGCCCGTAACCACCACCTACACACGCACTTACAAAGTAATTAAACCAAATATACAGTTGGTCATGCGACCCTCCCCAATAGCCTATACTAAACAACTAACCACTTGGAACCCAAACCAAAACTGCAGCTAAAATATTTCTCTTTAAAGACCACTCAGGCTACCTGTCGCGCTCCACACCCACCCCACTACACTTTAAATAATGAGCCCATCCATGGTATCCTCCAAATAACCCATAAAAATCATCTTGGGACTCCGACACTCGGATCATCCCGTAACATGCACACTGGAAAACGCTAGCCCTGAACGCACAAGAGTACGACCATACTACCAATCACGGATCACTCACAAGACCAACAAGACCAACAGTTCGCACACGTCTAGATTAAATCACAAACGTTCTACGTACTGAATACCCATGAGAAAAATATCACCCCTCCCATACAAAATCGATCGCCAATAGTACTATCTAACTCTCACAACACCAATAATCAGACCTTTACTCTTCTCTACGCCTGCCCAGTATGGATCAATGCTGCAAAACAAACCATCAACAAAATTCAAATAGTACAGAACCAATTTCTCCGTACAACACTATGCACCCTGGTTCATTCTAAAATCATCATTACATAATGAATTCAACTCGGTCGCCATCAATGCAACAACAATCACCTACCTATCCCACAATTTTCCTCTCAAATACACACCACCATATCCCACCTTAACTTCCTCACCTCATCAACTCATATCTTGCAAAAACCCCATCCATCCCGCTCGCATAAAAAAATAATACCCATATCCACATATTTTGTAAATTGTTCTCAGATCTGGAATAGTTTCTTATGAGGTGGCCCCTTCCGAGAGACCGTTTCATCAACACTCGCCCGTTGCTGTCTACTAGACTCATTAAGTTAAGGATAAGTTCTAGCCGACAGTAGTCCTCAAAATCATACTATAAGTCACTCAGAGTCACATTATAGTACCTCGAGATCGTAACAAACTGAGCTATGTGCTAAACAATCAAATAAATAAATTTTTAAAAAAACAACTGTCAATCTTCTTCTCTACAACTTCCATCACAGACCTCGCTTAACTGCTCCGCCCCATTCACACTTGTGTCAGTCTAATACTCATCACAGGTCTCTCGTCGCGCGGTTCACCACTCCCAAAAATAAACTAAATTGGCACACACGTGAATTCTATTCCATTTTGATACTTGTCTTGGATGAAATGAAAACGATCAGCCTGTCCCTCGGCCCCGTCTCCACATGAATTCCCTGACACTTCTCGTATTTCGCCCTTGTATCCTCCTAACTCCAGACCCTCAGGCATAGTTTGCTATCGTGTTCACACACAGCAATTCAGTCTCTTCTCGAATTCTGTATACGAAGATGCTCTGACGTTTCACAGTCCTCGAGAAGAAAACGTCTTGTCCTCCCAAATCCAACACTAAATAAAAATTTTGAATGCCTGTTTAACATTGTTCCCCGAACAACATTTTCTGAACTTATCGTTAGTACCCCTCACGGCCACTCACGTCCACCCTTCCGAACCTAAAGCTACAAATCTCCGTTCGCGTTGAGCATTTCTGATAGCCCGTCTTTCGTGACCATTAAAAGTATCGAGCGTCGTAGATACCAGCTGAACCTTTTCACTCATTTGGCGCACTACACTATGGATTCACTGACACACAAGTTATTACTTCACGCCCCACCACTCTTGCATAAACGGCATCGCTCTTCCAAAAGTTTCGTCGAGCATCCTATACACCTTTACCCGCCCTTCTCCTAGCCGTAAGCATCCACTATTCAATAATAGTCGCTGCCTCATGACGCATCGACCTCTCCCCACAGAGAGTGTAACTCACTACCAGATATGTCCTCGCAAGACCGACGAGTCCTATCAAGTTCTCATCAGCGTAACTGTTCCGTCGTCGCTTTACCGTACGACATATATCGTATCTCTTAATTTCTCAATCTCACTCCTTCTGCCCTGGTTTCCGTTAAATCCTCTGTCGTCCTACCTTCAGCCATATCGTGTATATTCTCCGTATACCATTCAATTACAGAGTTTATTTTTCGCCATTTACTTACTTGTCACATATTTATTTTTAAGGGCCCTAGTACCATCTTGCTACATTCTTTTAAAGTATTATCTGCGAAACATATGTACTCTCTCACCTTTTATGACTTCACACCTGGTAAAAACGTTATTAATGACCCGGTCCCGCTATCATACTAGCAACAATAACGGGGCCGTCCCATCACCACGCTCTCTATTCGACACGCACTCACTCCTTGCTGGTCGCATCTCACCCTCACTTACTTAACCCACCCTTTCCTGAGACCGATAACTATTGTTACCAGCCCCATTTAAACCCTCATGGTTTCCCTTTCTTTAAGCAAACTTTTCTCAATCATTATACCATCTACCTATTCTATACGTGAATTTCTCTTCCTACATGTAATCGAGTCGACCAATTTATCTCCTGTCCAGCTCTCAAAATGCTTCTCATATACCAGCTGCCCTTCTAAGCACCGATCCACACAGCCACATATCCGCCCTCTGCACAACCCTGTTCCAATGACCACGGATCGCTATGCTTCTCCAACCAGCCCAACTATTACACAGCACACCCCTGTCGCAGGTCACGTGTGTTGTTATCTCCGGGACTCCTCCCCGCCACTCGGACTTCATGCGATCTGGATATTTAGGCGCATCAAAAACACTCCACGCTCAGAGGTACCCGTGCGCTCGATACCACCATCACGTTAAAGATGTCCTGGAATCAAAAAATATATTTTGCTAATGATCGTCTCGCATCCTCTCGGTAGCGAATCTTCGCCTCTGAACCGTCTGCACTTTCGAACAGAGTCGCATAGCAGTTCCGTCTGCGCGCGAAGGCGGGATACGAGGTCTCCAGTGCAGTTCTGCAGTGAACGCTTGTTCGCCGAGTCAAGGCCACCCTCGTAAGGTTGTTACCGCTAAACACGTCGCGACTCATTGGGCTGCTCTATTGCCGCGCTCCCAGAGAACTGCACGGGCGATCTGCGCCGCGACGACGCGCGGGAGGCGGTAGACAGAACGGAGCTTCTGGTCGAGGCGCGAAGCGAGCCTGAGAAACGGGGGCTCGGCAATGACACGAAGCGGGTTAGAAGGGGAAAAGCGCGTGAGCTTTCGGCCAGATTAAAGGAAGATGCTCATACTTTGACACGTCGAATCAAGGCGGTAAGAATATTAACTTCCACCGTTCCGGTGTCTTGAAAACGCGCTCCCCAAACGGTCTAGGTATTATCCACTAATACTGTTCTTGTGACTGGCGCGCGGTCGCGATTAGGATTTGCGAAGGCGGGGATACGCCATTGCTGCGCTGAACACAAGGCTTTCGGAACGGGGGCTATTGAGTTCGTGGTCATTTCGATGAATGCCACAAAGGATGAAGTGGAATAAAAATGTTCTCAGTAAAAAGACGTAATTTGAAAAACAATTTCGAACAAAAAAAGACAAAAAGCCTCCGTAAATGAATCTTGGATCACAAAGCTGAAACTTTCAATAGCAGGCAGAAATGTTAAACTTCAACTAGATGCCGCAAATATTTTTCGTGTTCAAACATCACGTCATCATAATATTTTCATTTTTACAGGCTTAGAATTTCTTACTTACATGATTTTCTTGCTTTTAATCCTGTAACATTGTCCCGTTCATCATTTTACCGGGCCCTTCGACATGTGATTATACTGCTAGTTATTGTTTAAAGTACTATTAAATCTTTCTTTAACGTTTTGCTTATTATAATATATTTTAATTTTATTAGCTGTTTTTTTTCCCAAATTTTATAGTCTTGTGCCTTTTCAATTGTCACGTCACTAACAATATCACATCAGCAACAGATCGATTTATTCTTACCTACCCCTTAATATTAAACACAAATCGATATACAAGACAGAACAGACACGGTAAGGACACACACACTTACACTATGAACTCCAACAACCCCATCACGAACGCAACAATATCGTAAAACTTTTTGATCCGGTTTTTTTTCAACTCATTATGCTTTTTTCCTCTTATCTCTGCAAAATTCCCCATTTTCTCTCTACACTATCCTAAACAATCTTTGCATAGCTCTATCTGCTTAAGTCCTGCCGTGGGGGGGAGTGAAAAAAATGATAGGAGACAAACAGAAGAAAAATCAGCAGCAGGTCTGAAAGAGCCATTTCTTCGGAGAATAAAAAGCGCGTTTCCGCCGCTCTCTCCCAAAAAAAAGCCCGGATAGGAGTCAGCTGCGAGCGGCCGTCGACCTTCTGCAAACTCGTCCGCCGGACGCTCGCCAGGACCATAATCGCCCTCCTTCGCGTCGCCTCGCGTCGCCTCGCGTCGCCTCGGTCCCTCGCTGCTCGCTCGCCGCGCCTCGCGTCGCCTCGGGCGTTCGCTGCCTCGCTGTCCCCGTCGCCCGTCGCCTCGCGGTCGCCTCGCGTCGCCTCGCGTCGCCTCGCGTCGCCTCGCGTCGCCTCGCGTCGCCTCGCGTCGCCTCAGCGTCGCCTCGCTGTGCCTAGCGTCGCCTCGCGTCGCCTCGCGTTCGCCTCGCGTCGCCTCGGCGTCGCCTCGCGTCGCCTCGCGTCGCCTCGCGTCCTCGGCGTCGCCTCGCGTCGCTCGCGCGCCTCGCGTCGCTCCTCGCCTGGTCGCCTCGCGTCGCCTCGCCGTCGCCTCCTCGTCGCCTCGCGTCGCCTCGGCGGTCGCCTGCGCTCGGCCCCTTCGCGTCGCTCGCGTCGCCTCGCGTCGCCTCGCGTCGCCTCGCGTCGCGTCGCGTTCGGCCTTCGCGTCGCCTGCGCGTCGCCTCGCGTCGCCTCGCGTCGCCTGCGCGCTGCTCGCCTCGCGTCGGCTCTCGCGTCGCCTCGCGTCGCCTCGCGTCGCCTCCTCGCTCGGTCTCGCGTCGCCTCGCGTCGCCTCGCGTTCGCCTCGGCTGTCGCTCGCGTCGCCTCGCGTCGCCTTCGCGTCGCCTCCTGCGCGCTCGCGTCGCGCGTCGCCTCGCGTCGCCTCGCGTCGCCTCGTCGCCTCCGTCCCTCGGTCGCCCTCGGCTCGCGTCGCCTCGCGTCGCCTCGCGCGCCTCGCGTCGCCTCGCGTCGCCTCGCGTCGCTGCTCCCTCGCGTGCCCGCGTTCGTCGCTCGTCGCCGTCGCGTCGCCCGCCGTTCGCCTCGCCGTCGCCGTCGCCTGTCGCCTCGCGTCGCCTCGCCGTCGCCTCGCGTCGCCTCGCGCGTCGCTCGTCGCGTGTCGCCGCGCCTCTGCGTCGCCTCGCGTCGCCTCTCGCGTCGCCCCTCGCGTCGCTCGCGTGCCTCGCGTCGCCTCGCGCTCGCTCCTCGCGTCGCTGCGCGTCGCTCGGTCCGCTCGCGTCGTCCTCGCGTCGCCTTGTCGCGTCGCCTCGCGTCGCCTTCGCGTCGCCTTCGCGTCGCCTCGCGTCGCCGCGCTGCCGCTCGCGTCGCCTCGCGTCGCCTCGCCGCTCGCGCTCGCCGTCGCCTCGCGTCGCCTCGCGTCGCCTCGCTCGCCTCGCCTTCGCGTCGCCTCGCGTCGCCTCGCAGTGCTCGCGTCGCTTCGTGCCTCGCGTCGCCTCGCGTCGCCTCGCGTCGCCCTCGCGTCCCGGCCCTCGCGTCGCCTCGCGTCGCCTGCGCGTCGCGCGTCCTCGGTCGCCTCGCGTCGCTCGCGTCGCCTCCGTCGTCGCCTCGCGTCGCCTCCGCCTCGTCGCGCTCGCGTCGCCTCGCGTCGCCTCGGCGTCGCCTCGCGTCGCCTCGGTCGCCTGCTCGCCTCGCGTCGCCTCCGTCGCCTCGCGTCGCCTCGCGTCGCCTCGCGTCGCCTCGGTCGGCGTCGCTCCTCGCTCGCGTCGCCTCGCGTCGCCTGCTGCCCGTCGCCTCGGTCGCGTCGCTCGCTCCTCGCTCGCGTCGCTCGCGTTCGCCTCGCGCTCGCGTCTCGTCGGTCGCGCGCTTCGGCCGCGTCCTGCGTCCCTCGCGTCGCCTCGCGCTCGCTCGCTCGCGTGCCCGTCGCTCGCCTCGGCGGTCGGCCTCGCTCCCTTGCGTCGCCTCGCGTCGCGCGCGCGTCGTCTCGCTTCGCCGTCGGCGGTAAACGCCCCTGCGCGCTTCGAGCCGCCTCGTGCTACCGCGGTCGCCGGTCGACCGTCGCGTCGCCTCAGCGTCGCCTCGTTCGCGGTGCGCGCCTGCCAGCCCGCGTCGGCTGCTCGTCGATCGCCTTTCGTCGCATCGCTCGCCGGTGCCGCCGCCCGGCTCGCCGGTCTGCGACCGCCAGCTCGCCGCCTCGGCCCTCGGCCTCGTCCAAATCCTCTCGCGTCCGGCCTCGCGTCGCCTCGCGTCGCCTCGCGTCGCCTCGCGTCGCCTCGCGCGTCGCCTCGACGGCGCTCGCTCCGCGTCGCCTCGCGTCGCCTTCGCGTCGCCTCGCGTCGCCTCGGCGTCGCCTCGCGTCGCCTCGCGTCGCTCGCTGTCGCCTCCTCGCGTCGCCTCGCGTCGCCTCGCGTCGCCTCGCCGTCGGCCTCGCGCTCGCCTCGCGTCGCCTCGCGGTCGCCTCGCGTCCGCTCGCGTCGCCTCGCGTCGCCTCGCGTCGGCCTCGTCGTCGCCTCGCGGTGCGGCCTCCGCGTCGCCTCGCGGTCGCTCGGAGCGTCGCGCTCTCGCTCGTCCGCCTTGCGCGTTCGGGCCTCGCGTCGCCTCGCTCGCCTGCGCGCCTCGCGTCGCCTCGGCGTTTCGCCGTCGCGTTCGCCGCGCGTCGCCTCGGCGTCCGCTCGCGTCGCCTCGCGGCGCTCGCGTTCGTCGCGTAGCGCCTCGCGTGTCGCCTCGGCTCGCGTCGCCTCGCGATCGCCTCGCTAAGGCTGCATCGCGTCGCCATCGCGGTGCTCGCCTCGCGTCGCCTCGGTACGCGTCGCGCTCGCCTGCCCGTTCGCCTCGCGTCGCCTCGCTCGCCTCGCTGTCGCCTCGCGTCGGCCTCGACGTCCCGCTCTCGCCGTCGCCTCGCCGTCGCTCGCTGGCCATCGCGCCCACGCGTCGCTCTGGTCGCCCTCGGCCGTCGCCTCGCGTCGCCTCGCGTCGCCTCGCCGTCGCCTTGCGCGTGCGCGTCGCTGCGCGTCGCCCGTCGCGTCGGCTCGCTCGCCTGCTCGCCTCGCGGTCGCCTCGCGTCGCCGTCGCGTCGGCCTCGCG
>BOPP01000046.1:7917829-7934755 GCA_017312745.1 Gryllus bimaculatus | reverse complement strand
CGACGCCTCCCCCCCCCGCCGTCGCGGGCCGCCGCTGCGAGCAGAGAAGACGCCTCGCGCGCGCTTAATTCCGAGCCCACTTTTATGTGTATTATTTTGGCAAGCGGAGGCGCAAGTCAAAGGCGCATTCCACGGGTATTCTGCGCCGCCGCGCCCTCTCCGCCCCGCATACTCCGCTCCCTCCGCTCCACCCCGCCTCCGCCCCGCCCGGTTCCGGTCCGTTCCGTCCCATCCGCTCGTTCAGCTCGTCGCCTCGCGTCGCCTCGCGTCGCCTCGCGTCGCCTCGCGTCGCCTCGCGTCGCCTCGCGTCGCCTGGCGTTGCGGCGCCTCGCTGGGGTTGCGACGGTGCAGAGGTGGTGGAGGCGCGGGTACAAAGGACGCACAGAAGAGACGAGAGGATTTAAGAAAAACCGGGAGTGAAGAGAGCGAGAATCGCGCGTCCTGCAAGCCTCGCCTGCACGCTTCCAGCGCGCAGAGAGGAGAGGGACACAAAGTAAAAACGCAGTGTGTGAAAGGAAAAAATAATAAAATTTGAGGAGACATAAAATCACAAGTCTGCTAGAGAAATCTCTGTGGTATAAATTCCTAGCCACAAGCTGGGAGAGGAGGTTGGAGAGGTAAGTCGCCGAATGCTTGTCGACAAGAGTTTCTAACAGCATTCAAAGGTAGATGGTGGGTGTGCAGGAAAAAGGTGTGAAGGAAGTGAGGAAGTGAACAAAGAATCGTGAAAAAGCAAAGAGAAAACAAGTTTAGAAGGCTTTCGATGGTTTAAATCTCTAGTCAGCATATCACTCAAGAACAGGTAAACAATGAAAGAAGAATTAGGTGAGAAGAAGGAGTGAACGGAAGACGTTTATTTTGCTACGTTGTGAATATCTTGTCGGTATGTATTCTTGTTGGCGATCACCGACGTTAAGAAAAAAACTTGAAAAGGCAAAAAGAGGTAAAGAAAACTTACAGAATGAGAATAAAACGTAAAATAAGACAAAAGACCGTACTAAACTGATGTGAAAAAAAAATATTACGATCACTAGTGAACATTGGTAGCAATGGAAATGAATAAAATATTAGAAAGAAGAGAGTGGTAAAGTAAATTAAAAAATATAGTTAGAAGAGATATTTAAGATCTTGTCAATAATATGTTGCTAGCAAACACAATGGCTCACATTGAAGGCGTGAGTAAAAGGAAGAAATACAAATTCTATTAAAGTACTTTAATAGTCTTGTACGTCAAAGGTACTATACAGACGAGCGTTTCTTGCAATGAGCTCAAGGATTGAGATAAAAGAAGGTATGAATGAGTTAGAGATTGTGTTATGTAAATAAAAAATATTAAGAAATTACACGTAGCAATTTTGTATATCATTTGAATCAGAGCAAACAAAAAGATTCGATGTCGCATACGGCTGGTTTGAATTAACGGTGTAAAACTGTTCATAAATATAAATTCAACTTCATATGCTTAAGAGTTTGTAACCCGTGACCTCTGCGACGTGTGTAGAGTACTCGCAACTGTTAAAGTTAAGAAAAAATGTTCGATGTCCGGAACTTAAAAACTGTTTCTCTGCTCATCAAAATGTGAAGCTCCTGGACATCGCACGTTTTTGTTTTTTCCGATTCATTTATATTGCACTGCCGCATAAATGAGAAAAAACGTTAATATACTGAGGAACAGAGGGTGAGGAGAGGAAGAAGGCAAAGAATTATGAAAAGAAATTTCCGATGATAATTCTTGCACACGGCCTTTTTACAAATCACGACTTACAATGGTCATCAAAATACTAATTTCTGACATACTACTTCAACAATTGATCAATACTTAGCTTCAAATAATTATTATTCGAAAGTGCATTGGTCGCTGGAGCTGTACGTTATTTTATTGGCGTCGGGTAACACAAAATATTGTGTTTGGATTTTGGAGTGGGAGATCCAAGCAAAGTTATACTGTTCATTAATGTCTCTCAACTTCTTTATTTCACCGTCCATTTGTTAATACACAATACAATACAACTATATTTGGGGTATGAAAACGTAAACGAACGATATTTTCGGAACACATGTAATCCTTGATTTATATACTAGAAAAATCACATTAAACATCAAGTGAACATTGTATTCTGATTTAGTCGATTGATTTTCTAAGAAACGTGAAATAGTAAAGAGACAAATATGATTGCTCGATTCCAGTCAAACGAAACGCCTTAAATATGCTTTTTTTATACTAGCATTGTAAACGACCTTTTCTGTTGCAAGAAAATATTCATAAAAAGATCTATTACGGCATAAATGATGGCGTATTAGCATTTTACGGCACGACTGATATTGGCAATACATATACAGCCAATCGCTGTATAAGGCTGCGGTAAACGGAACAGCCAACCACCATTTTCTCGTACAAATGTCAAATACTCGAGACATCACAAGAAAGTTGTTTCGCAAACTTGTTTAATTCTCTTATAAATTTATAAAGCTGTTATACAAAAAATAGCGTACGCAACTCGTTTATAATGTTGCTTTATTGCATTCGTACAAATTTGAAAACTTGCTCCTAACGTCGCTCGTTTTCCAAACATGTACTCATGCAATGAAGCTCAACTTCATAAAACTATTTGCATAAATTTATGTTGCAGAGGGCAAGCGAGCAGAGTTTATATTTTCCCTTGTGTTACGCAAACAGTGTTTCTCTCGCGTCGCACGGCGCATGAACGCGCGCACTGCCCGAGCAACCGGAGCCACGGGTCACGTGTTCGACCCTGACACCGGCCGATGCAGTTGATGCTCTTTAGAGCCGCATCCGTCCGCTCAATTTCCTTGAAACTTCCTCTCTCCTCCTCTTTGTTTTTGAAAGTCAATAGTTTTATTATTACATATTTTTCCTATTCATATCGCATATTTTTATATATTGCTTACTCTTATTGCATATATTTCGTATTTTCGTATTTTTATTACAGTGTCCGTTACGTATTGTGTATTCTTATTTCATATTTGTCGTATTCTCGTATTTTTATTACCGAGTCCGTTACGTATTACGTATTCTTATTACACATTTTTCTTATTTTTGTATTTTATTACCGTGTCCGTTAGGTATTACGTAATCTTATTACATATTTTTAGTATTCTCGTATTCTTATTGCCGTGTCCGTTACGTATTGTGTATTCTTATTACATATTTTTCGTATTCTCATATTTTTATTACCGTGGCCAACAGTCCAAGTGCACTCTCCGTACGCGAAAAGCATTCTAAACCTTATCTACCCCAATCTCACCAGCTCCTCTAGCTCTAACGGCCGTTAACGCACCACTAAGTATAAAACGCCTTGGCATGAAAACGCGTTGTTCCCCGCCCCGTGATTCTCAATCGCACAACTGTGCATTTTGTAAGTAACTTTTAGTTTTCTGGTGCGAGGATGCACCGGTGCCCCACCTCTTAAATTCCAATTGCACTCGAGTAATTGGTATGTTTCGCACTGAGCACTAACTCATTGTAAGTTTTCGTTGCGTCTTATAACTTTGTTAAACTAATGAACAAAAATTAAATCTTGCCGCTCGCGCTTGCCACTGATCACTCTTAAACGTCACGCTCGGCAACGTGCAATTTGATCTTAGATTTATTTAGTCAAAAAAAAAAAAAGGCAAAACTGTATGTGACGTATGGAGGAGAAAATCATCTGCTCACGTTTTCTTGAGTTCCCGAATCCCTTCCCGTCATTTTATATATGAATTGTAGAAAGATGAGTAAAAGTTTAACATAAATAAATAAAAATAAATTTTAAAAATTGCAAGATTAGCAATATTTGAAAAATGCTCATTTTCGTTTCCGAATTTTAGAAAACGTATTTGCATTGGTACCCGAATTGCAATTATGATTTTTCTGCATTGCTAACAAAACAGCAACTCGCCCTTACCTCTACTTCTACCATTACAAGCAAAAGGAGAGTATGTGGTTTGTGTATGTGGGTTTCTGATAGTGAGTTCGTGATACTGACACTTGATGAACGTGATTTTTACGATGTGTGTTGCAATTATAAATATCAGTATTACATGAAAATATGTTTCCAATGTTAAGTAATTCACTTCTGACAAATATTACACATTCGTAAATATATACACAAGGCAGTGATAAGATTTCAAGCTCAATGGAGAGAGGCTTGCAGGGATCACGCGGATGACATTTTTTTCATTATTCGAAGCATTTTAGCATGCATCTGAGCAGTGTTCGTGTTATGAAATGTTCTGTTGAGCATTGTAAAAACATATGCACGTTCTACCAGCGAAAGCGTACGTGTGTGTTTGAATTCCTTTCTAGTATTCGCAAGGACGTCTGAGTGCGAGGCAGTTCTACATGTGTAGGATATAATTTCCAAATTCATTATTAGTAGTAACTACTCCACTGTATTTTCCTTTTATTTTTCCGGTAGCACATTAGTGTTCCATTTGTAGGTGTATATTGTGTTTTTCTTTTCAGACGATTTAATTGTCCACTTAATTTACGTCATTGCATACATAAACACACACACATTCACAATGTCTCTCTATTCAGTTCCATGCATCTCGTCTAAATCCTGTTTTTGCTTGACCTTGTTTTTGCCTGACCGGCCATCAACCACACTTTGTAATGATCCAGGATTTTCGTAATAAATAAATACATTGTACATTTCACAATTACTTCTAACAATGCACGGTCTAAACAGCCTTTACATTTTATATTTAACTTATTTGAAGGTACTTCGACGAAACACTCACTGAAATATAGTTTTACTAATTAAGTTTGGAATCATATGATAGACATTTATTGAGACTTTTCTATTTCAGAAGAACTACTATTTAATTTATTCATTAAAAAATATATGAAATTTTGGGAATAATTAAAAAAACGTTTATTTTCCTACGTTGTTGCCAAGAACGAACAAAAGGCATTACTCTTGATAGATTTGCAGTGGCTAATAGTACACGTACCGTAGAAATTGATGTAATGTAGAGTGCACCAAGCAGTAACACGAATATGGACTGCAAGTCCTGTTTCGATTGTCAATTTCACTTAATACCAAGTCTGCTTCATCCATTACCAAATTACATAAAAACAAAACAATGAGGTATTTTTGCTGTTGAAATATTTCTAGGAAGCTTTCGCATGTGATTGGTAAAGAATCGAAAGCGAAGAATCAACTGTAAATTTTACAGCGAGATACATAACGCGAGTTTTTGCCTATTTTAAAAGTGACTGCGATTACGCGAAACCTAAAAAAACAGAAGCACGTAAAACTACATCTGTGCCACAGGTGATCTTTACTGCTCCATCTTTCAAAAGAGGTTTTCACATAAGAAACGAGCGGTTTGTGTACACATCAAATTCGCCAACAAAATTAGTTATAATCATTAACACATAGCGATTGTGTTCACTCTTTCACTTGCGCTTTCATCTCATTTCCATCACATCTCTTTTGTTCTTTTGTAGAACTTCTGAAACCATTACTTTTCTTAAACTTCTCTTTACTACCCTTTAATTTTCTCTCCCTTTTCTTATTCATTCGACCCATCCAGCCTCTTTTCCTGTTACTGTATCCAGTTGAGAGGAGGCGGAGCAAGAGAGGTGAACCAGTACGTAGCGTTGTGGACAGCGGGTTGCGGTGAGGGCGAGGGGAGGGGGAGGGGTAAGGGGAAGGGAAGGAAGGGAGGAAGGGAAGGGAGGGGAGGGCGGGGGTCAGGGGAGGGGGACGGGGGTGAGAGCAGTCGAGCCGGCGGCGCCGAGGCGCACGGGGGCAACTCGGCGCCCAGAATTTTCTTAGGCGCGCACGATCTTTTGTTTCGGGCAGAGAAGGAGGTGGCGTGGCGTGGTGGAGGCGGAGCGCTGAGCGGTGGAAGCGGGAGGGAGGGGCGGGCGAAGTTCTGGCCGGGAACTTGCGGCCCCTGGGCGCCGTGATGGCGAGCACCCCTCTGCGCCGGGCGGGCAGTGGGAGCAATGTCAGCGGGGGAAAGAGAAAACAGGGACGAATGGAAGAAAAGAAGGATGAGAGATAAGAGGGAGAAAATGGAGAAAAGATACAAGAAGAAAAGGGAGAAGAAGGCGAAGAGGTAGTAGAGGGATAAAAGGGAGACAAAGAGAAGAGGAAGAGGAGAGATGCAAGGAAGAAAAGAGAGAACAATATAAAACGGGAAAGAAGGAGAAAAGGGAGAAAAGAAAGAAGAGGTAGAAGAGAGATACAAGGGAGGAGAAAGAGAAGAGGTATAAGAGAGAAAAAAGAAACGGGAGAAGAGGGAGAAAAGGAAGAAGAGAGATAATGGGAAGAAGAGGGATAAGAGTAAAAGAAGAGGCAGAGGAGAGATGAAAGGGAGAAAAGAGAGAAAAAAATAAAAGGGAGAAGATGGAGAAAAGGAATAAGACGGAGAAGAGTGAGAAGAGAGAGAAAAGGCAGAAACATACCTAAAGAGAAAAATTAGATACATGAAGAAAGTACGGAAAGCATGTGAAGTGCAAAGGATGAAAGAGTTGTGGTGTTGCGGGATGCTCGGGGCGGGAAGGCAAGAAGATGGTGGGGCGGAGGCGACGAGAGGGTGGAGCAGTTCAGCACCTGAGAAACGGGCAACGGAGGCGGGAATTGAGATGGAAATGGACGCTCGTTTACCAGCTAGTGTACCGAATTTTCAAACACACATCCGTGGGATGTGGGAAACAAACAAACCTAAAACTCGGGGAAAGTAGAACGTCTGTGAAAGCAGAGCAATCTCCGCTGGGGTAGAGAAAGGGGTAAATGCAGAAAATGTGTAAAGAAAACTAGTAATGGCGAATACGTTAAAGAGTAGATATTGAACATGTTCGGAACATGACGGCGAGAGAGTAACAATGCACGATGACGTTTCTGTGAGGAATGGGTAAAGAAGTGACATAAACAAGAATGGTTGTTGGGAAGGGGGTGACTAGAAAGGGAATCAGGCAGAATTGTGTATGAAAGAAATCATACGTCAAAAATATTAACCAAACACATTCAATTTGTTACCTTTGCTTTGGAGTAAACACAATTAACATATTTCAAAAATCGCAGACTCTTTGGGGGCGATAGACGAGAAGACAACGTAATCGGAAGTAAGATGCTTCAACTGCTTTTTCTGCATTGCACACAAAGACACATCCAATGGAGGAGTAAGTTGTGCTGCATGCGCTGCAGTGCTAGAAATTAGAATACCTTCCAACATGGTTTCACAGCTTTGAAATTTTTCTCTGTGCGGTAAACATGATATTGACTAAATATTTTTTTATGAAATTGAAAATAAAAATTAACTTGTTATAATCCACAACTCTCAATTGTACAATGCTTTGAAATGCCCTCCAAATATATACTTTCTGGTGGATTTTACTTGTAGAGAATACTGAATATAGAATAAAAACTAGAATAACTAGGAAAGATAAAAATGAAAATTTCATTGCAAATGAAAACTGCAAAATCGTAACGTTAAGTATTGATAACATCATAGTTTCAGCAAGCTAAGTGACAAACTACTTTAAATAAATAGATATTCTAGTGAATTGGAAATAATACAAAGAATCATTGCCAGATGAAGCACCTTGATGACAATCACTTTAATGATAGTAATAATGCTCTGAGATACCCTCAAGATTTATTTTGGACTTCCAAAAAGTTAAGAGTTTTGAAATTGTCTCCATTATAAAAGGAAGTACGTTGATGTGACAAGAGTCAAACTGCAAAAGTATGACTCAACGTTGGTACAGAATTATAAATGTTTTAAAAATGGCATAACAGAAAGGGCATAAAAGAAACATAACTAAAAATTAAAGAGAAGTCACGGAATTGTGTTAAAATGCGTTTAAAGGAAAGATTTGAAAGCAGTCTTTTTCAGGCTTCTTTACTTGTGGGAATATAAATCTACTGGTTATGTATTACCCAATGATGTCATTTCCCTATGTGATTTCGATAGCTCAAAACCTGTAGAGTTTGATGAGACTATCATAATATTTGTATAATGTAAAAATTTACCTGCCTATTAAATTTGTTTTAGAAACTATTTTCTAAACATTTAAATTAATGTTTATTTTCACCCCAAAACAGTTTTTATTATATAGTAAAAATCTTAAAAGAGTACCTTGGAAAGAGAAAGAACCGGAATGGCTCAGTGAAAACTGTAAGGTAATTAATTTTGCTGTCCACAAGGCAAACATTAAAGCCTTTTAATTTTCAATGTTTTTTTAGTGTGGACCAAGTAAAAGATCTGTGTAGGCTCTATAATATTAACTGGTTACATTGAATCACAAAGTGTCGGGGAAAGTAAATAACATTTCTATCTGCTGTTTCTTCAAATATTACTCAGATGAGTTTCTATTTCGGGAGCGTTCTAAATTGCACGGTGAAAAGCAGAAGTTTCATTAAATGTGCATGTGAGAGTAGACTGACTTGAAGCTTCTAGTAAATAAATAAATATTTAATTTTCAAACGTTTGAGTCTCCTTTCAAACGATTTTCTAAAAACCATATCAATTAAAAATATAATTATACTCAACGAATTTGAACTTCTTTTCAGAATAAAAACAGCTCAAATGTTACTTCGAGTTGATGATTTACATTGAATTATTTAAAAATATCTCACGAACCACACTTTGAACAAAGTAAATTCTAAAATAAAACTTAAACATTTTTAGAGAGGAAAAATACATCTATATTACATCCAGCCAACCTGCCTTCACCAGACTTAGTAGGTGAGAGTCAACTTTGAAATTATGAATGGAAATCGTACTTTATTGTGGTTTTGTATTCTTCAACAAAACTAAATTTTGACCTCACTTTTTATTTGTTGAATATGGCATTTTAATTCATTAATAGGTACCAGCTTTAGTTACCTTCGTTTGGGATTACACGCTTCATCACTTTACCAATCTTCATTTTTACAGAACTATTTTCCTCGTAAACTTTTCGTGATTTAATGGGTGATATGAAAGATGATTTCGAGTCTGTATAGAAGACGTTATGTACAGAGGAAGATATGATGTACTGCTTTCAAATTGGCACGGAATCTGCATATCACAGAAAGTGGTTGCGTGAATATAATGAAAGTATTAAAATAGCATTTAGAATAATTTTTATACGGTCGTGATTCTGAAAGTTAGCCGTAGAATTATCACCACACGTATGCAGCCGATCTTGAGGACCATGTCCAACCCTGTGATAAGCAGATCGGTTTTCCCCAGCAATATGGCATCTACCAGCAGGACAATGCAACGTATCATACAGTTCGGAGTGTACTTGCGTAGTTCCAGGAGCACCAGGATGATTTTACAGTTCTCTACTCTCCACCAACCCCCCCGAATTAAATCCAATACAAAATATGTGGGACTATCTAGAGTGTTCGCGCCATTTATCCGCAACCGAGGCCAATAAAGCAGCTGGTCACAGAACTAGAGTCCCCACGGCTCCACGTGCCTGACGGTACCATACTACAAAACCTAAATGACTCTTCTTGCACATGTCGCAGCGGTCAGGACTGTAAGAGGGAGTTATTCAGGATTTTGACGGGTGGTCGCATTAATGGGACTGAACTGCATAATTAGCTGCAAGTAAAGTTGTTGTCTTCCTCTTGGAGCATTATAGTAATGCTTTTGTCTATCTGGGTGACGCCAAGAAAATTAAAATTCCTGATGAAGGTTAGGCATGATGGTAGACCCGTCGACAACATAGCATTGAATAGAAGGTCCTCTGAATCGGTGACAGCTTTCACATAATCAACGCCAAAATAATACAAGCGTTATTAAAAATAAAAAAATAAATCATATAGTTTTACAACTCCTGGATGCAGAGTAAAATCATCACAAAGTTCAAACCCTGTTTTTTCAATGAAAAGACTCGAAATCTTCATGTATATTACAAAAATGCGAATAAGCTACGGAAAAGGAAGAACACAAATACTATTTCTCAAAGGGATTGCCGGAGAAGATGAGCCAACTTCACTTTCTTTAATGAGACTTTAGATGTAAGACACACGATTCGGTCCGCTTCTCATCATTTCTTCATGAGGCTCCATGAAATGAAAATATAAAATATTCACTTTTGAGCTGTTTAAAGAGGAACACCATTTGTTCTCAGAAAAGTTTTTCGTGAGAAAATTTGTGTATACTCAGGTACTACATGTTTTTCGTGAAACGTTTTTACTTTCTCACATACGTACGCGGTAGTGACGGAGTATTATACGAAGTAAAAAGAGAGTTTGTGATGCGGGAAATTGATTTCGGGATTTCAACAGAAATTTTCGTTTTGGGCTCTGTTGACACCAGAAAAGTATTTTTTTTCAAAACAGATACCTCAAAAATTCATCGTACCAAGGCAATACTAAAACGAATAAGCGATTACAAAGTGAATGCGAATTACAAAACCTAACCATTTAATTTTGACTAATCTATTAAAGTAACTGGGACTACAACAGCACATACACTCGTATTATTTGTCACTCTTAAGGAGGATAATATTATTGCATTGTACGTATGCTACTAATTCTGCAGCCATCTATTGAAACTTTCGCTTCCAGAAAAGAAGTGTCAGAGATTCAAAGATACAAATGTCAAATGTTTGAATTAGAATTGGGCATGCACCATATTTATAATGACACATCTCTTTCTCAGAAAAATCAGAAGAATAAACTTTCGGGCCAGTTTGGAAAATGGCCTAAAAGCTACATGCAAAGTATCAAGTTCTTTGAAGTAAATACATTAAATATCCGTTTCAAGTTCACAGCATTTTGGGTTTGTTCAAGTTTATTGAGAAATATCTGTTTTGAAAAAACTCCTATGTACGTTTTTAAGGTGTTTTTCAGGGGCCTTTAAAAGACGGGCGTTTAGCAAGAAACCATATTGTTGGAATTAAAAACATTCTAAACACGTATTTCTTAAAAGAATTTTGACATTACATAACTTTCTCCATTTATGCTCTGTGTATACAACAAATACTTTATATCACTACACGGATAGGCAAAAGAAAAATAACTATGACCATCCACTCGTAAAAAGCTCAATCGATATAATGACGTTTAAGACATGATTTTAATGAAACTCACAATATTATTTCACTTTTGATGGTCGGCTTTCAACACACGCTGATTGTCAGGGGGAAACTATTCGCGGCTCATTTGTTCTTAAGACTTTACCTCCCTTATTGTGTTTTGTGTTGTGTGCAGGAATCGTCAACCGCTGAGGTCGTTGCTTCAGTAAGTGTAATACATTTTATAAACAAGAAGATGGCAGTGTTACTCCTCAGTTGGAACCTAAAATTCAGCGAACAGTGAAACCGGATAGAGGTCCGATCAGAGCAACAGGCGAGTCAAATTTAATTACAGACAGCGACTGAACTCAATCCAGCTATTAATTTATGGTCGAAAATCCTTCACCATCGGAACTTGAACCACCCCAGTCAGTGGCAACAGAAATTACTCTGATATTTAATGGATTTCGGTCGTATCTCTCGCACAAATTCTCTGATTAACAATAAATAATATGTTTAAAAAACTCAAATTCAATTCTTCAGCGCTTTCTCATTCATGAAAATTCTAATATTAGACAATTTTTCTTGAACATTTTATAAACACCTCAATATTCATACTTTCACTCCAACAGCAGATAATTATATTTAATCATTTTATATATTTATTATGCAATTATATTTATTACAATTATATTTACACGTTTTCGAACATTTTTATATATAATTGAAGTTTTTTTATATACAATTGATAAGAATATTTCTATTAAATAAGTGTAAAGTTTAGTAGTAAATGGCAGATTTCTAGGAAACCAAGCTGACTGAAAGTCAATGCTGTACTGCAGCGATCCTTCGGGTTAGAGAAATAAAGTTATTCATAGAAAATTGCGGTTGCCTATGCCGACCTGAGGATACGAGGTCTGGTGAAAAACTGATGCATTAACGTTACATCGATGGGTGTATGTTTCGACGCAATGAAGCATGTTACCCCTTAAATATTGATATTAGTTCTTTGAAGTGATAACACCTAGTTTATAATTGCAGACTGCTGGATATTTCTAAACAATTTTTGCAAACCACTAACCCAGTGACCCACAACCATTTTTGAGAGTTTATCGTACATCAAAAAAATTCAAATTGGGTTACAAAATCCCTTTTACATATTGAAATAGCCCCACGGAAAGTGTGCTTTCTGTGGTGCGGTTCCGGGTTCGATTCCCGACCAGGGCAAAAATGAAACTGCAGCTTTCTAAAACAAATTTTGTCAGTTTCTAAGGCTGTGTGACGAAAGAAGGCAGGGCAGGCCTCAGGCAGGCCAAGTAGGCTAGGTACATGGATGGGAATACGCCAATGGTCTCCCTTACCTTCTGGCGCGGATAATAAGTTAAACAGGATCCAGTTTTGGGAACTCATATAGACGGCAAAAGTTGTTTTGACCTAACATCCCAAAAATATACACGCCGTAATTAGAATTTTTAATGTCAATATAAACATCACAAAATGTATGTCACTCACTTACATGAACATTATTTTAACTAATGTTTCAGAGTCATCATAAAAATATCACTATAATTTGCGTTAGCATTCACAATACGTATCAAGTTTCATAATAAAATATTACTAATAAGAATGACTTCTACTTTTTGACAAAAGTATTCAGTATCTTCAGAAGGTATGTGATATTTAAAAATATTCTTTAAAAGCAAACTTTTTTCCTAAGAAAAATACATGCGAACTGCTAATTACTGACTTACCAATTTCTTGAAAATCATTTGAAGGCCAACTGTTTTTGAAACTCACCTGCAATAAACGAATTAAATTATTTGTAATATGACACAAATGAAAAAATACAAATCACACAAAATGTCTTTGCATCACAATGTATACGCCATGACAAACAGAGCATGAACAGTTGCCTATCATTTTGATATTTCGTTTTATTAGATTTCTCACCTCAAGTTTATTGCCGAAACGTCATTATATACGACACTTTTAAATAATCTGCATGTACAAACTCCCTTGGGGCATCTTCAATGTTGTTTTTCAAAAACTTCAAACCTTAATGTAATTTTTGGGGTTAAATAGTGCAATAAATACTTATAAAAATATATAATATAAAAATTTTATTATTAATATGCTGTTACATATACCTCTTCAATTAAAATAATCAATCAAGATTTATCCAAAAAGTTCAGTTTTTTCGCGCCTGTCTCGAACATTTATTTTTTCATAATGAAATTAATGAACATAATGAACTTAAGTTTTTTCTTAATGAAATAGATTCCTCAATATTGATATTTTTTACGCAATCATCTTTAAATTTTTGTAGATTTTATTTGTTTTCGTGTAATTTTGAATCGAATCTGATCAATTTGTCACGAAAAAGAAGTGAGTTATAAAAGATATAGCTGATCATTTTTATTTAAAATATTATACCAATATGCGCACAATACACAAATCAGACAACATACGTGCCATTTTATTCAAACATGATGGTGCGCTGCGGGAAGTAGTGTTGCAAGATGGGGAGGGGGGTGTGAGACGGGGCGGGGAGGAAAAGTGAGGGTGGACAGAAGCGGGGAGGGAAAGTAAGGATGGTCAGAAACGGGGAGGAAAAATGAAGGGAGCGGGAACGGAAAGTGAGGGGGGCGGAATCTGGGACGGAAAGAGGTCAGAAATGGGGAGGGAAAGTGAGGATGGTCACAAGCGGAGAGGAAAAGTGAGAGGGAAACGAGAAGGGAAAGTGAGTGAGGTCGACAACGGAGAAAGGGAGGGCGGAGGAAAAGTGAGGGTGGAGGGAAAGTGAGGGTGATCGGAAGCGGGGAGGGAAAGTAAGGATGGTCAGAAACGGAGAGAGAAAATGAGGGGGATCGGAAGCGGGAACGGAAAGTGAGGGGGGCGGAAACTGGGACGGAAAGAGGTCAGAAATGGGGAGGGAAAGTGAGAATGGTCACAAGCGGAAAGGAAAAGTGAGAGGGAAGCGGGAAGGGAAATTGAGGGTGCTCGACAACGGAGAAAGTGAGAGTGGAGGAAAAGTGAGGGTGGAGGGAAAGGTGAGGGTGGTCGGAAGCGGGGCGAGGAAGGCGCTAGAGGGAGGGGAGTGAAAGACCAGGCTGTTAGCGCTGAGCACTGGACAGAGGGAGAGGACAGCTGGACCGCTCGGGAACAATGAAGGAACGCCGGTGTCCTTTGTGGCGGGGATGCAGTTCCCGGCCGTTTGTAATAGAGGCCGCCCCGCGGCGGTCGGAGACAAATTGGGGGACGATGGACTGGAGTGTTGTTGACATACGCTTGACGACTGCCACACAACTTAAATTGAGTTCCAATTATTGACATCACGCCTCACGCCTCAAGACATTGAAGAAGTGGGTCATGTATGTACGTGATATTATCGCAGTTTTGCATGTAACATTATCATAGCATTTTGGTGCTAGAAAACTACATACGTTGTAGCAATGTTTCTAAATTTGCAATTTTCGACAATTTAGAGAGATCAAAGAAAATGAGATCAATGCCATTATTTTAAGCGTATCTCTATAAAAACATATTGAAGAAATAATTGAAAGCTGTTTTTGAGACTTCTTATAATTTGCATTACTTTCAAGCAGAAATTTTGCCAAAACGCAGGAAAATTGTATCTTTAAAAAAACTTGTTTACGACCTTCTTTAAAAATATGATTTTTTACATCACATTTTGTAAATTTGGAGACCGTTATTTATCGTTATTTGAAACATATGAGGAAAAAATTTAAAAAAAAACAATATTACACAGTTTTTGGAAAAACAATTGTTTAAAAACTGCCTATATTTCAAGCTATCTCGATAGTACAAAAACTTTACTCACTAAATAAAAAAAATAACGGAGAAACTCATGTAATAAATAAATACTTTCATGTTAGATACATCTTTCAATTGTTGCTAATAATGTCGTTATACATGGAATTTCATTACGATATTTGTATTCAATGCCATCGAAAATACCTACGTATTCATTTTCCACAAAATAGCGTTTCCTCGTGTCATAGCAAAACAAACGCAGGCTAGACAAAAGCTTTTACAAAATGAGACGACCAGAAAACAAAGATGAGGGTTTCTAAAAATAAAACCGTTCAAAGCTAGAGCGACCCTGGCAGTTTTGAAAGCGCGCTTTAACGCAATTGCGTGGAACAGCGAAAAAAGAGCGACGAGCGCCGCAAAACCGCTATGTCGCGCTGCGCGTCTGCGAGAACAGCGCGATGCAAGGTGTGTCGTGCGCCGCAATGCACTGTGGGATGGAACGTAGTGGAAAGACATGGGTGGGCTTTTACGCATCCAATTCAGCCAATGAGCTTCAGGCACCAATTTGCGTCGGAATAGCAGCGGGAATGTTTGAACGCAGCCTCAAGTCTCCTTCGTCAAGATGGAATTGAGAGTTTAACCGAAGGGGAGAAAATTGAACAATGGTGCTAAGATTCGAAATTATAGATTTTAATTTTCATCTTCATGCAGAAAATAGTACGAATATGTTTGTGGGAAGCAATTTGGGCAAAACAATATAATGAAAAAGGTTCACTAGCTAAATAATAGAAGGCGACGTAACGAAATGAAATCTTTTGTCTGCATCAGAACGTGCAACTACCAAATATCAGTGATGAATAAGTCGCCTACCTATCAGGAGCGTGATGTCCAAAATTACATGTGTTTAAATTCGTTATATGAAACTTCCCACTATTTACCTTCATTCTTATTCGTTCGCAAAAAGTAATTACATTTGACTCTCATATGACCTGAATATTCGTAACATTTACAAGACATCCGTACATGTGAAAATTATGTTTGTTTCTGCGTTGTTATTAGAATATAATTCAAATAATTTTAAACTTTCAAAAATTTCCTGAATTATTACGAAAGTTATTATATTAAAAAACCTTATAGCCCCGATTGTACAACAATAAATTTCCGAATCGTACGCAAGCAATAAAATTTTAATTTACCAATTTTTCACAAAGAATTACAATGATTTGTTTACTTATGTTATTTAATTTGATACAAATTTATAAGGGAAGAAGTACGGCTGTCACTTTCTCAAAATTTCTTGAATACAACAAGTTTAATTATTTTTACTTGATGCTCCTTTAGAGATTTCTTCTAGTAAACCTTTCCATTTCCAAGTGTTCGTACCGTACCTCAAACTTGTAAATTGATGTTAAGAGCAGATTATTTGAAGGAAATGATAAACAACGTGATAAGAGCAGAACTTAGTGAAACGGAGAAATAAAAGGCTGAATCGATGCGGTGGGACGAAAGTGGCGATAAAGTACACATCCGTAAGAGGTTACGGGAACAAGGAAGGTAAAATATTGAGAACAGCTTCATGAGTTTGAAATCCTCGCTCGGAAATCGGGATTACAAATGAAGATTCGTCATCAGTTGGCTTTTGTACCAAAATATTATGATGCAGTATACATTTTAGCAGGAGCAAATCCCGGAGACGAATTATTGGAGGGGAAATTCAAAATATTTGAGTCGAATGTGTCATTATAGATTTTTTTAAGTGACATAGGCTACACTACCTCATGCTGTAATATGATTTTAATCGTTTTAATGATTTTACGAAAAGTTTTTTTCTTCAAAGATTCGTGACAAGTTAAGACTATTAGTTACTGAAACATTTTAGGGGGGATTTTCCTTATTTCCCTCCGCGTGGATCCGCGCATGATTTCAGAAAGAATTTGTGAAGAGTGAGCGCGAGGGCATGATCGTTGACGGGAACCAAAAGGCTGAAGGGGGATGGGGTGTGGCGGGAGCGTATTGAAGGCGTATTGAAAGCGTATTATAGATCGATTAGAAAGCATCGAAACAGATTATTGCAAATTAATTCTAGGAGTGTCTAGGTGCGCAGTAAATGCCAGAGTCTTAAGAGAGGTCGGTAGTATAGGAATTTGGAAAGATTTTAAAATGAAACCTATTAAACT
>BOPP01000046.1:7892050-7910780 GCA_017312745.1 Gryllus bimaculatus | reverse complement strand
CCCCGCCCCCGCCTCCGTGTGCGCAGCGGGCGGAGTCGCGTTCGAGAGCCGCTGGGTGGCGGTGACAAGGGCCATCCAAGCCGCCACCTGCTGCCAACGCGTCACGATCGACCCCCCCCCCTCTTCACCCCTACTCTTCCCTGCCCGGCGGATGTTTTTCTGCATTAGCGAGCAAGGACGACACGTGGTGTAACGGCCGGACGGCTTGTCTTCCACCACTGGGTTCCGGACTTCACTTACCAGACGATGCTTGTGACACTTATGGTAAACGATGCGGGTTAGTGGTACGTTTCTCGGGGTTCTCCCGTTTTGCATCTAATTCCACCAATGTTCCGTTATCACACCATAATCGTGAACCCATAAAAATCATTCTTCTGCATCATTTATTGCTGTAAGCCTACGAATTGGAACTAAGATGCATTAGTGAGTTCAGAGGTGAAGGAAGGGAATGAAACCTTACAAGTTTTACCTCTGGTTGAGTAGTAGAAACGCTTACCCGACTTCCTAGGTTTCTGGGCAATACCCACGGTGAACAGATTACGGCCCGGGTGGTGGGACAAATCCGATCGAAATAGAGGATTTTAAGTGTGAAAAAATCCTTCCTACGTGTTCCTTCGGAGAGGAAGTAAAACAAGCTGTCTCATTTCGTTGATTTTCAGCATATGAAAAATCCTCAAGTCTAAAATAAAACTGAGCCAAATTCTAATTGCTCCCTTCGTCACCTCGTAGCTTGATTTCGCTGCTAAAGGGTGAAAGGAGCTTAGAGAACAGATCAGGTAGACAAACGAGCAGGCGTGATGGGCAGGCTTAAAATATGTCATCAATGAATTGAGTTGAACTGAACCTCTAACCTGCCGGACTTAACCGAGTTCCAGTTTTGGCATGGCAGATATCGCTTAGTCATGATAAATTGAGGAGCCACGTTTCGCGAATCCAGCGTGTTTTATAAATCTTCTTCCTGGATCAACTACAGACTGAAAGCTCATAAGCTGTCCATTTATTTTGTCCTACCTATATGGTTTGAAAGACCAATTGCAGACAGGTAATTACTTAACCAGAGGCTAAAGAGCGCGTGTGCCTTCAGAGCAGTTGAAAACAGCAAAGCACGGTGTTGAGCTCATTAACTATAATATTTCCAAGTTCAACGCTCTGTCCACGTTGGATTCACAGTACAACAAACATTATTGGGAAGAATGTTAAAGTAGAAGATGCTTTATAGTAATTGTTATTTATGTTATAAGTGCATAAAAGAGACCAATATACATTAGTTAGCTAATTATTCAACACCGCGGTAGCGCGGTTACAATGCAAGTGTCTTACTGTATATTACGCGATATAACGGTCTTACACGTGACCCTTTGACCACGCGTAATTCACAAAATTTAATTAAAAATCATTTAACAAACATCAATCAACAACCATTTTGCCAGATTGCGTGTACGCATCTAACTCTATGGGATTAGTATTCTATTGACTTCGTCAGTACTCTTATGACATTAAAAATAAGAATGAATCATTTTACTTTTTCAGTACGATTTATTATTTTGTATATAATATTGATACATTTTACCTAATCCAAAACCTTAGAGAAAATCATTCAAATACAATAGATAGATAAGAATTTTTTTCTGATTTACGAAACCACTCCTACGGTCGATTGATTGATTGAAGTGGTCTGTGAATGCGAATGATGATTCCACACAAGCCAACTTCTATGGTTATTAGGCCGCCAGTGTTGTGAAAGCTATCTCACCATTCAGTGGCGGTGTTCTCTCCGCATGGATGCTGAGGTCCGGTGCCGGCTTACACGTCAGATTGCAAAGGGGAGACATCCCTTTCTGTTATTTCCCCCAGCGGGGCCCCCCCCCCCCCCACCAGGCGGATCAAGCTCTCGGCTGATCTCCCAACATGTGCAGTGCATGTAGTGTGTGTGTGTGTGTGTGTGTGTGTGTATGTTTGTGTGTGTGTGTGAGTAAGAGTAAGAGAAGATGATAGGACAAGGAAGACATAGGAAAGATCGTTCGTGGTTCGTGGCCCATTTGATAGGATACTGCTCGGCAATTTGCCTCGTGTTGATCGGAAAAAACACGGAAAACTACCGATCACAGAGTCGGTCGCTAGGATTCTCCTCCAGTCTGAATTCGACGTTGCTATTTAGATGGTGTGGACAAACCACCTCCGTCGCACTTGAAGCGCCAACGACTTTCCCGACAATTGCTGTAGTTGTTGACTTGAATCCTACAAAAGATTTTTTATCTAAGATAGTATTTGGGTAGTCAAAGCGAATAGCTATTTTGTTCACACATATAAGCCTTATAGGACCACGCGTGCATCCTGCTTCAGCAGGTGCAAGTACCATTATCTTCGGGAAGGTGATCAGCATTTTAGCTGAATCCCGATTTGTATTCCAAAAGGTTGTTGCCCCTCTAGGTATAGACGATGAGATTATGATGATTAGGGACGGAATTTGATGAGCTAAAATATTGCAAAAAATGATCAATAAAATTCTCTTAAAATACTTTAAAGTGCCATGAAAACAAAGAAAAATGACGAAAACATATTATCAAAAGCACTTCAGATCAAGAACTCAAGCTGCTGGGTATGTTACTGATATAGCCGAGGCGTCTTCCTTTTAGTTCAAGTGAACTCGGACTGCATTCTTTGGTTTTGCGCTGTTCTTTAAAAGAAAATATCTGTCTTTATTTCTTGCAATGTAGTCCGAACTGACAATGGCGCCGATAGGCATCACAGAACCTTAGATTACATAGTACTCACGACTGATGACATTACAATACAGAAGGGAATAAATCGAAGGAATTCACTCAGGAATTCTGTTGAGAATATTTTTAGCATCTCGAAAATATTGTTTGAAGAAAGCCCTATTAAAAGGATATTAAAATCGATTAAATCAGCGAACAATGCATTGAAAATTATGTAAAAAGGTAAAAAATGACTTATTAGTCGAAATCGTCGAAAAATTCAAAACAATTACATATAATACTGGGTCATTTCGTTTTTTCATAACCTGAAATGAATTTCTATACTAAATGATATTGTTCTAAAGTTAAACGAAAATAAGTGACATTTCATTAAAATCCACTGATGATAGTGAGGGATGAAAGGCACACCCATGTCCGAGGCGGGATATGAACCTAGGGTCTACTGATCCGAGACCGCTACGGCAATACTGCTATCTACCTCGGCCATCTTGACTGACGCATATCCATATATTAAAGATAGTTCTCTGAATCATTATTGCACAGGAAAACTAAGTTTCAGTTCTAGTTGTTTGATCGGCAACATCGCATTAGGAGTATGTGACTAAGAGAAAGATAAATTCTCCTGAACACCATTGAAGCAAAGTGTACACGAGAATACGTATTGAATATCCATACCTGGCACGAGGGAAACGTGTACGCAGAAGTGAATTGAAGCTTTCCGTAATACCTCTGTGAATGTTTGCCAGAGCTTTACCTACTTTCTGAGAGATCGAACGGAGATCGTTACAGTGCTTTTCTTTCACATGTAATTCAAACAAAGACTAAATTTCTGGCCTAAATATCAAAGAAGTGTATGGTCTCACAACGGGTACAGTTAAAAATGAGATGGACGTCACATGACTAAACGCGAAGACATTAAAGATTCGTGAATGAAAATATTCAAAGAATTTTTTTTTATAATACAAGTGTGTGTATTGTATAGGGTTAACGCAATTTTGTAATACACGTGTAATAAAAATTAACTTTTTGAAACGAACTAACATGAAAAAAATCGCTATAATAAACATATATCAAACAAGGTTTAGTAAAACCAAAAGAAAATAAGAATGGTAAATAAAATAGGGGAAAATGTTAAGATTAATAAATAACAAAGGTGAAAGACTAGAAGTATTGTGCATAATGTCATATGATTTGAATGCCTAACATTTCACTTTTACACATGACAGACCATTAGGAACGTTAGCTAGAACACGACATTTAGTATAAAATAGAAGTAAGTTGTGTTTGTCTATTGTTGACTGTTTCATATTGCCACTGTTTCACGTTTCTAAAGTAAAATAGTTATGTAAAAAATACGAGTCTTTAAAAAACTCTATTATCAAGTATTATGTTTCGTTACAGCGTGCCTTATTAAATACGAATACCGAACTAAAATTGTTATTTGAATACTTGCGAAAATGGAAGAGAGTTTGAAACCAAGGAAGAAAATTATTATATATAAAAAATTATCGGGAACGTAAAACCGCGAGATACATGACGGAGATTGAAACAAAGTCAGTAAGTCTATCACGTGAAAATGAGTTGTTAATAGTGGAGCTGAGGTTAAAGGTATAAGAGACGAAAGTTTTCGATAACACTGAAGACACAATTCGAGACCGATTTGTCAAGTTAAATCAGAGAAACCAATATATTTTGAAAAATAAGGTAGGTAAATGAAATATAATCATACAGAATAAATATGTGTGCTCAAAATTATGTTCAGTACTTAGTAATACCTATTTCAAAACCCAGAGTTAAACAGAATCACAAGGCCGCTCTAACTCACCATAAGATTTTCGTCGGACGAATGTTAACTGAATGTCTTTTTCTTGTACGTGTACAGTCTGCGAGAATATACACCATTAGTTGCACTTTACACTTCGTTAGTTGAATGTACACTATCACGGCAGCAACTTGTGCGCACATATTCCACCTCTCTCTATCAGTATTCAAATTCCTGTTACTCCACGGGGAATTTGTGATGTAGGAACGGACTCGTCACGGCTATTCCCTGTTGGGTTTGCTACCTCTTCCTCTCACAGCCGTAAGGGCAACACCATTTACGCTCAATGTTAGTCCAATCGTACCTTTTCATTTATTCATACCCATTTCCAGTTTAAATCAAAATAGACGGACTCGTCCCGCGTATAGAGACTGGAGGGTGACCACTGATAAAAATGTCAGACCTGCCAAGAGGGTGAGATGATTCAGTGAAATGAATCAGAAATGACAGTGACAGGGCATCGGGGAGAGGTAGGAGGGTAGAGGTGCGGTGAGTAGGAATGGTGGTAAAAATAGGGGGACAGGGAGAACGGCATGGAGCAGGGGATAAGGATCGCGGAGGGACATAACGGTGAAGGAGACGTTCGGTGAGGCAAAACAGAAAAAAAAACTAAAAACACAAGGAGAGCGACGGCGGCGGACACAGAGAGAGGAGCGTTACAAAACCGCAGATCGCGGCAGGAAAAGCGATCTCAGCTGGAGAAGGGAGGGATATAATGTCATCGTTACCGCGGACAGAGCCGAGACTAACGAGAGAAACAAAGAGAACAGAAAGAGGGATGAGTAACAATGGAGAAAAATGTCTGGGGAACGGGAGGAGTAGCATCGATTGGGGGGGGTGAGGATCGCGGAGGGGAAGCACGGAGAGAGGTGAACGGTGAGAACACAAAAACACTCGGGAAAACGGAAGGCAAATCAGTCAAGAACAACGGAGGCGGCTGGAATGGCAAAGAGAAACGCCATGACATCGCAGAGACGATCGCACAGGGAAACCGGTCACAGCAACAGAGAAGAGGAGGGTGACGACAGCGTCACCGCACACAGGGAAAGGGTAGTAAAGGTACGAGGGCAGAAGAGGCGAGTTGGATGAGAGACTAGAATGGTGACAACAGCATCACCGGGCACAGGCGAAGGAAAGTGAGAGACACGAAAGTAACGGAGGTCAGAGTACGTAAGAGGCGAGTTGGAATGGAGAGACAAACAACAGGGAAAATGACGACCAGAGAGGGGATGACAACCAGCAGCGGCAATGACAACCACGAGCGAGAGGACGCCCATGGCAGCGGAGAGGCGATCGCAGCTGCGGCAGCGAGAAAAATGATGATGGTGACGACAGCATCACCGTTCACTGTCAAATGGAAGTGAGAGGAACGAAAGTAACAAGTAGCCATAGGATGGAAGAGGTCAGTTGGAATGGAGAGACAAACAACAAGGAAAATGACAGAGAGTGGAGATGACGACCACAGAGGGAAAGAGCGATGAATCGTAGCCCGAGCGAGAGGACGCCCATGGCAGCGGCGAGGCGATCGCAGCTGCGCGGTGGACGAGTGGCGACAGCGTCACCGCGCGCGGCCTAACGAGCGGCCGGGTCCGCGCGGCGCGGCGCGGCGACGTCCGTTTCGCCCCGTCCTCCGCGGCGAGGTCTCGGGTTGCGCGTTTTTATTAACGCGGCGCGCTAATGGGGGCCCGCCCATAACGCGCGCGCCGCCCCCGCTGCTCATCACGCGCCGGAACGCCGCGGCTCCGCACGGTGGGGCGGCGGGCGTACGCCGGCGGCCACAATCCACTCCGCCCGGGGAAGCGGCGCCCGCTGGGCAACGAGCTCTCGACGGTTAAAGGAGATGGAGCCGGATCATTTTGGCGGTTGTTTTTTTCAGTGAACCTTCCTAGGCAGCGTTGTGTGTATATTAAATGAGGTAAAGGCATGAAAGAATCGCGCGCGAAGATAAATAAATCATTAAATTCAACGGTTAATAAAAATGACAAATAATAATAATAATAATAATAATAATAATAATAATAATAATAATAATAATAATAATAAAAATAATAATAACAATAAATAATTATAATATATAATTACAATATTTTGCGCAATGTAGAGGCACTGTACATCTAGTTTTAGAAAGATAGTTGCAACCTAGGATAAATTTTATTTATAACCTACTTCGAATATTAATAACAATAATAACACCAATAATAATAATAATAATAATAATAATAATAATAATAATAATAATAATAATTTCTATTTGTATGCCAGTAGTTTTCCCCATCTTTAACAAAAAAAATTTAAATTTACTTATTTAAAATAACCATCTAATTAAATGAGAATGTATTATTGCTGATTATAATATTATGATAATTAAATAATACATGATTGAAATTCTGCGTTTTTAAATTTAAAATTACAGGTCTATCAAAAGATGGAATTATGTGAAGAAATGTACACAAATTTGAAGGAAATAATTCTGCATAAGACAGCAAATACAACACAAAACCATAAGGATGTCAAAGAATACAGCACTCTAACTAAGGAATAGGTGAGATGGTAGAAAAGAAATGTGATATAGTAAAATACTAAAAATATATTGCCAAGTAGTCTAATGGTAAATGAATATACTTTTTTACATCTTCCCGGACTAATAACTTGACTAATATATCATGTGCATGACATGTAAAAATACGCAATGATGGTCAAAATATCTCCCTGACTGAATTCTGTAAATAAATCAAAAGAAATAATTCTACTTTAACATATGTATAATGAACAATAATGTACACAAAAATTAAAGCCCAAAACTATTTCTAATAACGTTTGTAAATGGAAAAAATTGTACAGTGTTACGAAAAAATGACACTGTCAGAGACAGAAAAATGGCAGGGACGAGACGAAATGGAGGGGGCAAGTCCGGGGAGAATGGGCCGTGCATATTTATTTGGTATTTTAAACCAGTTTATTTCCTTTATAAAATTTATATCAAGGCGATAAGTCAGATTCTGCCCTAAATATTGTATATTCTATACCTTTGGAGAGAGATTATTTCGTATTTTAATTAGAATGGAATTTGGATATGCGTGTTTTACTAAAAAACACCATTTTACATAGGCTTTAATTAGAATATTGTTTGTAATACTTCAATGCTGCATTAGTTATTAAAAATATACATTATACGAAAGGGATATTTTTTCTTTTGATAACCCAACTCATTATTTTCAGTTTTTCAATACAATTTGCAAACAGTGTTATAGTCGTGTGGAATGTTTTTACTAACGGATAATAATCAATTTCCCTACATTCAAGGAATTAATCTAATATTATTGTAGTGTACAAGGTATGCATCATGAAATTGACAGAGACACATGAAAAAAACTTCTTGAGTAAATATTCAAAAGAATTCTTGATATCAAAACAGCTCGGTACAAATACATATTGTATGAAACTACGATAATATTATTCATCCATACCATAAAATATTTTTTCTTAATCTATAAATTTAAACTATCAGATATTATCTCTTATGTGTTGCCTTCATGAGTTACGCCACTACATAGGATTTTGAGCAGATCAATTTGCAAACCATCAAGGCAGATCAATTTGCAAGGCGTGTTTTGAATTTCACAAAAATTTTAATTTTTTGTCTTGAATCTATTCATGGTTTACGTGTGTGTGTGTTCTTGTGTAACAATGAATATATTGTCTTATTATGGTTCGAAGTAAGTATGATAAATATTATAGGTACATCTATATATATAAAAGAAAGTCGTGTTAGTTACTCCACTTATAACTCAAGAACGGCTGAACCTATTTAGCTGAAAATTGGCAGGGAGGTAGTTTAGAGCCAGGAGAAGGACATAGGATACTTTTTATCCTGTTCGACAGCATTCCCGTGTGACTTGACATGAAACGTCAGTCACTATAAAACGTGGTATAATAAAAAAGAATCAGACTTGGAATAACAAAACGCAAATGACAGCTATGTAATTGACGTATAATGAAAGATATGTAATGACGTATGGATGACAATTTGATATGGAATGAATGGTTGAGTGAGCGAGCAATTTTAGCGGCTAAGAATAAAGATGTAGATGACCTAAACTACATAATTCAAAATAAGATCATTGGAACAATGCATTCATTCAAATATATTGACTGCATCACAAATGAAGATGAAGCCACCAACTATCCAATTGAATTTTTAAACTCTTTGGACGTGCCTGGCTTACCACCGCACAATTTACGCCTAAAAGATTGGCTCCGTAGTAATCATGCTTCGAAACATAAACCAACCAAAACTGTGCAACGGTACGCGTTTGGTGGTTAGAAAATTGATGAACAATGTAATTTACGCTACGATAATGATAGGAAAATTCAAAGGTGAGGAAGTTCTCATTCCGAGGATACCAATGATCCCAACCGATATGTCGTTTGAATTTAAAAGACTTCAATTTCCGATACGTCTTGCATTTGCCATGACCATCAACAAATCACAAGGTCAATCCTTAAAAGTTTGTGATTTAAGTCTAGAACATTCATGTTTTTCCCATGGTCAATTATACGTGGCATGTTCACGGGTCGGAAGACCATCTGCGTTTTTTGCGCCTGATAATAAAACAAAAAATGTCGTGTATCACAAGGTACTTAAATGAAGAGCAACCTATGTACTAAAATACAGAAATAATTATGAATAATTAATGTAGGTATTTAATTTTTTTTGTATTTTTTCCAATTAAAAAAAACTGCTTATTTATTGCCATTAAGGCGGAACAAAGTTCGCCGGGTCAGCTAGTTAATAATAATATAAGAAATACAATTCAAATTATACATTATTAATTAATAAAAGAAAATTTAATTATATTAATAATATGATTATTCAAATTATACTCTATTAACAACTTTTATACTGGTTTGTTAATTTCTTCAGAATTATTAAATAAATATAAACAAAACATAAGCCTGGAATGTATTTAAATTGCAAAACACTAAATTATGCAATATATAATAAATTTGATGATTTTTCTTCAAATGAAAGTCTTTAATACTTCACTTAAATACAACCACATATTAACCACGTTTTATTGCCTGCTAGAACTTTCCCCGCAATATAAAACATAATTCAACGTAGTGGCCTCTCTCAGTTGGACAGTTGGCCTCGTACGCAATTGTCTATCCAAGAGATGAGTGGCGATATTGCGCCTTTGAGCAGTTCGGTGCCACTGTGCATCACGCACCCCCTTCCACCCCCACCCACCCCCAGCAGCACATCGCTCGTCAGCCCTCGACGGAGCATCTCGGTCGCAGTTCGTTCGTTAGCGAGCTAATTAATTAAGAGTTCAGCCGTTACCCCTGATGAGCTCACTCCACATGTGGACATCGCATCTCCGAAAACGACTCCACTGGCACAAACTTCCCAAAACGAAATGTTTCCTTTTAATTGGCGTTTATTTAATGAGGCGTACAAAGTGCGTTATTTTCCAGAAACGAATTACGGTACAATAATTGGTGTGATGTAGAACAATATAACAAGCTCCTCCTGATTAAGGTTTATAGAGTTCAATGGAAATAAAATAACCGATAATTAACTCAATGTCATAAAATGAAAAACAAATTTCTCTTTTAGTCTAATTTTCGTTGTTTTAAAATGGATCTCTCTTTGGAACGAGATATAAACGAATTATTTTGTGATGGCATGTTTTGCTTGTTAGCAAGCCTAAAACCTGTAATACAGAGACTTCATTCCCAAAACAAAATGAAAGAGTTTTCAAGTATACGACCATACGCGAATGGCTTCAATGAAGTTCATCATCTGAAGTTGTTTTTGTCTCATACCAGAGCTCTAGAAATATGTTGATGGTCCACTATCTACATATTCAATATTTCATCGCATGGCCATAAATCCACGAAGTGCTTTTAGTTCTAATGTGCCCCATTCAGAGACCAATACACCATTTTATCAGTTACTTGTGTCATTCTCTGACAACTAATAATGAGGGATCTGTTTAGTATGGTAATTCGACGTATAATTACTTGTTGTTGGATATATTTAATGGCTTCATAATTAATATTTTATATTGTTAAAATACTTGGGGTGATAAAAGTCTTCTGTGGTTGATAATTATGATTCATCTTCACGAAACGCAAATCTCTATATTAATTTTGAATTTGAGAGGCGAAATAGTATTTGAAGAAGCGTTTCGAATATTGGCGATAAAACAGATATATGTTATATCGAGAATCGGAGATCGTGAATTCATAGTATAACAGTATATTTTTACATAATGTGCCATGCATTACACAACTATTTTCGTAAAACATTATTAGGGAAATATATATTGAAAACTCTTTTGATTATTTTGTTAATTTATATAGTATCACTTGATTCGTATAACATAATTTAATTTGCAAAGTAATACAGCTTACAATCTAGTACTCGTGTTACTATTACATTCTCATAAATTAGTTACACTTGCGAATGTATCCTGTTAATCAATTAAAATATATTTATGAATAAAAACATTGAAATTCACAAACGAAAAAGTTCATGCATTTCTACAAAATATTTTTTAAAACATTTTTTAATGTGATAAACAATTTATCATTTCTTTCTAAAACACTTAAATAACTGTATTTATGGCCTTAATAGCCTATCAGCTATTCATTTTAGGTTTTAAAATTGCTTATTTGTCATGACAGCATTTTTGTAACCAATTCTTCCGTATCCGTTGTAGTAATTTCTCACCAAAATGTTCCATCCACTCCCACAATAACAGACATCGTCACATTGAAACCAGCAAGTGGTACTAGAACAATACCCAACACCGTATCGGATTCTCGCGAACACAAAGCCCGCTCTCACAGAAACCGCTCCCTATCTCTGCCGCCTCCTCTCCGCCGCGGGATCGATTCATCGACCCTCACGTCCCTTCCCTCGTTGCTCTCGATTCGCGTCGTTGCGGCCGCCGGGTTATTGGTCGATTGTCGGCCATCGATGTGCGTACGTCGGGCCGTCGTCGCGTAGGACAAGATCGCCGCGGGGCTGCGGGCCGCAGACGGCGCGCAACAAGCGATGGCCCAGCTCGCGGTACTTTCCCTGCCTGCACAATACGGTGCACTGGAGAACAGTTGAATACGGAGTGTCAAATACGGCGTTTGTTTATATTGCGTTTCCGGACGCGACAACTGCCTTGTTCATTACTCCTATAAGTGTAAAGTGTGCTTTTCAACATAAAAAAATGTTGCTGTTCTGTCCGCACTTGACGTGAGGTCCTGCGTCGTCCTAGACACCGACTTGCAAAGTTTTCCCCTTCAGATATTTATGCCAGATTAGATTAGATAACAAAAGTAAAGAAATTGTTTTAATTATTCGTGCGCAGAAAGAAAAAAAGAGGGACTATTTGAGAAAGCTTTGTCATGAGCAAAGATGCTCAGCCTGAGTAGCCTACTTGAGAAACATGAATATTTGTAGATAATAATGAGAAAAGTGCAAAAGATAAAATTATGGTTGAGTGAGAGACAACAGAAATGGTACGACCCCGAGGATGTTTTGATACATTCCACGCGGAGTGACCGGCGCTTAAACCTTGGTGCCAAAAGGAAGGGAGAGGGCTGACCCCGGGCCTTCTCTATCGTCTACAGAACCCAAAGAACTCTTGTCTCTTTTTAAAAATGAACTCTAAAATAAAGATATCTAGGAGGGGTGGGACGGGATTAGATTTTCGAAATGCATAAAATTTTCACTATTATCTGTCATGCATTTGACAAGTAAAACTGGAAAATTAAAATATTGAACTCTGAGTAAATCAAATCCTCTGATATTTTATTTTACAATCATATTCCATATTTGCTCGGCCCAAAAGTACTTAGTAAGAAGCCGATAAACATGATTGAGAACGTTGTTTAATCGGTTCAATGTTATTAATAAACTATTGCGCAGAAGATAAAGATATCGAAGAATGAAACCAACCTCAATGAAATTCAGAAAAAATAATATTTGGGTAGCATTCACTAGCTAAGTTGTGGTGGTAAGAATAGGAAACCAAACAAAACTTTGGAGTTTCTCTCACTACACACATGCTCGTAAATTTGAATTATTCAATATTATCACAAACTTTGCAGGTAGTCAAAAGCATACCTCAGTAGCGCCTTGATACATCCCTCATGGCTAGTATATGGGATGTAGCAGGAAATCAACAGAAACACCACAAATAAAAAAATGTTTATTGTGAGTATTTAAAGTTTATTTTCAGGAGAATATTTATGTTTGATATTGTAAAGAGAAAATATGTTTCCACATTTAAACAAACCTAATGTTAGTTTTGTCTACAGAATGTATTGAAAGTTAGTAACTTTTCCACTAGCATTCCCTCTCACTCTTCCTCTCACAGCTCAATAATAAAATCGTTACTGAACGAAGTGACTCAATGCGTAGCGCGCTGACTTCGCTATCGAAACGTCCGGGTTCGACCTCCGGGCTGGCCATCCTGTCTGGGGGGTTTTCATAGTTTTCCTTGGCCATCAGGCGTATGCTGGGATGGCTAAAAAATACCACGTCATCCTACATTTCACTCATCATTGCACTATCCCTTCATTCAGCATTCCCTGCAAAAGACAGGAGGCCCTTGCCCATAATGGGATATTAGTTCGATAATAATAATAATAATAATAATAATAATAATAATAATAATAATAGTAAAAAACTCATTTCAACCCTCTGGCACTAAAATTGCGTCCTCGGATAGCGGTTCTCTCATTTACAGTAGCTGTGTCCGAGTGTTATCTTAAATTCGGACATCAAACTTACCCACTCAACGCAATAACTACTGTAAGAATGATTTGTTTTGAAATTATATGACGAACAAAAGTTGTTTTTACCTGATTGCAAGAAGGACGGATATGATTTTATCCGTCGAACAATGTCGGAGTTTCTTTCTGCCATCTTTATTTTAGTTAACATTTACTACCAGATTTTGATAAAAACCCCTATCGGAACTATCTATTCTCGGCATGGGAGTGGCACACGCTGTAAATGCGTACTTGCAAATCAATATTTTATTGTGGTAATAACTAAGCTATATTGTTTAAAGTACACTTTTTAACGTAAGAAAATAACCGGTATAAAGAACTCAGTAAATATATTGAAACGTTTAGACATACACGTTAATGGCGCACGTAATTGACCTCAGTACACAATCTTGGGAAAATGTTTTTTAAAACAGTTTTTCATCTACATTGAATCATTATGTGGCTTCCAAAATGGTAGCAATTGAATTATCAAACATGAAGCTTAGGAACATTTCTATTTTAATTTAATTTCATTCACGCTAAAATGTAAACATCATTTTAACGTCCTTGTTTTCTTTTTCTGAAACATTCGTGTCCGACATCTAAAAGCGACCATTGCTTTTTGGCCCGTGTAAATATTAACGACAGTAAAGAAGAAGGTCATGACAGCCACGTTCTCCGCACTCTGCCCCCCGCCACGTCCCTCCTTCCGCCCCCGCGCACGCGAAATGCACTCGTTCCGAGCACCGCCTTCGCGTCCCGCCGCACCGCGCCACAGTCGCGACCTCTGTTTGCATTACGTTACCGCGTCCGCGCTCTTTTGTTTCGGATCCGCGTGTTTCGTTCCGCTGCTGAAACAGGGTGACGGTGACCGTGTTTCTTTCTAGCGTTTACGAGACTCCTAGCTCCCTTTCATCTTTTTACACACTTCGCGAGCAATTTGCAGCTTAACCACGGTCTACGTGAAGATTATGGTAGCTCTCGATTTCATTGTATTTTCATGGAAATTAGAGCGATTAATTTTACTCATCACGTGTACTAATCATACAGGCAAAGGTGGTTGGAGGGGTGGATAGTACAAATTAACTACTCGAAAAGTCGTTGTGGACTTAACATTTTTTGTACCATTACAATTAAGATAAACGAAGGATTAAAGGATTCTGAAACAAAGTAAGACAATATTGATTTACTACCGTTCACATGTTGCTTTTTATTAACTATTGAACATGAAATGCACCATCCTAACAAAGTGACCTCAAAGAGGCCGGAGTAAATTGGTCACTAAGAATTCCGTCATTTTTCAGATGAAAAGTCAATATTAAAATACTGAAACATCGAAAATCGTGTCGAATTCATTGTTGGTAAAATGCAAACTCTTTGCTTTTTGCATACAATGTTTTAATTTTTTTTCATAACCTCCCTCTTTTTTTCGAAATTCTATATGAAAATATGATTTATAATGTTTTATGATTGATATTTGTATGATTTATGTTTATATCTAATTACTCCTTGCACAAGCAAGAAGCCCTTGCCTTAACTTGATGTGTAGTTGGCTAATAATAACAATAATAATAATGAATATCAGAGTTTACATTCTCAGAATTCCCTGCTTCCCCGGCGGCACAAATTACAGTTTTCCACGAATAGAATGGTAAAGTTCTGTTTCATTATGAAGTTGATGGTGGAGTTGAGATTAATTACTTATAAGATACTTCTGCCAATCACATAATTATTATTAGAATATTTATTTACGATGATGCGCTGCGAATTAAAGGTGATGTTTTCTTCTATTACTTCTAATTAATAAAAGTTCATGTCTTAAAAATAAGTACATTTCCGCAAAACAGGCGTTGTTTAAAAAAGAAAACTAACCCTACTATTAAACCTCTTCATCCTTCTGAATGTCTCTTGATTAATTCAATAAAAAGAGTTTCTTTATATTATAGACATTATATTTTACTTATTTTGTCATATAAAGGAACTCTTTTAATTGAAAAATTAACAACGTAAACTCATATTAAATTAGCTTTCACTGAAAACAAAATTTCTTTTAACAATTAAAAAACATAATTATATATAATTACAGAAATATATAAGTACCAATTAAATTGAATTGTAACTGTCTACCGGATTTTTTTTAACAAAGCAGAAATGTTTCAGAAGTTGACAAAAGAGAACGTGTTTCTGCATTTTTGGTCCATTCTTAACTTTAGTCACTTCTTTTAACAATTTATCTACAAAACATCAATAATATGATGATAATAATAATATTAATAGTAATAACAATAACATTGTAACATATTTGCACCCAGTATGTACGTATAAGCAGTGATATAAATTTTTGAGAGTGTTACAACTTCCTGTGAAAAAATGTATCCTTTCTCTATAAATTAAAGGAGAATGGAATGGAAAACTGCATTTACAATACATTACAAAAAGTACAAATAGTAATATGAAATGTTTATTTTCGTCCAAAATCATAACTGTAATGTATTTTAAACAATTAACCAAATGAAACAAATTTCTATAAATTAACCACGCAGACTTTTGTGTGAATACAACTGTTCATTTAAGCAGACACCACCCAAAGTTTTTATTACGCCTCCATAACGGGGACACCTAGAGGAGGATTGCGAACTTCATAAAATGAAACTCTTCAGAATTTTATTACATTCTTTGCTTGAGCGAGATGAAGGAAACGAAACAGCCGCGTCGAGATTGAATTACGAAAGAGAAATCCTTATTGGATACGACTTCGTTCCAATCAGTCGCAGATTTCCCTTCTCAAATTTCAGAAATCAATGTCGTCTCCTGATATAAAATTACCGAATTTCCAAGTAGAAAGATGAGGAATTCTGGGATAACAAGACCGCTTGTTACATCAGTCAGAAACTGCAAGCGTTCCACGCTTGGATGTGTCCGCTATAATGAGATGAGTAGCATCATTGAAATTCGATAGAACGAATTCATCAAATTAATTGGAGAGCCGTTAATTTGAAAAGTTTTATAAACTATATAATGGTTTATAAATTGTGTATTAAAATGTTATTATGTTTATAAATTATTTTTTTGCAATTATCATAAGATTCAAGTAGATGTTGATGATTCGTGTAAATTATATTTATAGACAACACAATTATATTTTCACCACACTGTCTGGAGACGTAACGCAGATTTATGAAAGGCAATTACTAAATAACATTATTCTTGCAAAAAAGATAAAATATCATTTACAAAATCAGACGAGACAACGAACGAATTCCCTTGTACACTGCGAGATAGATTAGAAAAACGCGGAGAGTCGCAAACTAAATTGGAGCGTCGAAAGATCGGAGAAGAAAGTAAAATAAAATGCATTTAAATATGGAAGTCGAATGTCGACTTCCATATTTCCAACGAATTCATAGCGAAACGTTTCACATTCATAGCGAAGCGTCAACTTGACCCGAAAAAGGAGGCCATTTGGTTGTTTGATTATTTCATGTTTTCAGACGCGTCAACTGATATGATCGATGGTCCCATAAGTGTAGTATGTGTTTTTATCACGATAGGTACTTGTGTTTTTCCTTGGCGGGATGGCAAGATCCACCGTCGAACTACTCGTGGACTTGCGGGATATCCCCATCCAGTTATCTCCTACCAGCAGGGAACTGCTCCCGCCGAGAAATGCTCAGGTCTTCCGACACGTTCGTACTGTAGTGCAAGTAAGTAAGATGTGCATATAAGAGAAGAGAATAAGTCAAGGACGATCACTGTGCATGAATCGTTAGGTTACAATCAGTACGTAGGGTTGATCGAAAAAAAAAACACTGAAAACTACACATCACAATAGCCGGCTCGAATTCTCCTCCAGACAGCGGCTGAATTCCACCAAGCTATGTAGCTAGTCGTAAAAATCCCGCCATCTGGACACGAACCCTAGAAGGGCAGGGTCACTGCAGTGACATCAGTTGATGCCTTGAGATACTTCAATTAGTCAAGACGGTTTCCTCGGTGCAGTGAGTTGATTCCTCTGCGTTCGGTAACTTTAGGAATAGAAGCAATCATGTAATGATAAATACCAATTATTTTTGCAAATATTTAAAAAACGAAGAGCCAGCACCTATTTGTGTCTAATTACCTTCCATCAATTCGACTAGGAGGCACCAACTCAACATGTGTCTGTCGCTTTGAGACACGTGTGTTTACATGCTGAGATGTAATGCGCTTACACCGAAGAGGAATATCGCTGGGGAGTTTCGCCCGTCGTTTCTCGGAGCAACACCGCTATCAGTAACAAGCTGAGAGGCCATACATTTTAACGGAGCTCCATCTTTAACCAGGCACCAGGGCCTCGACTCCGAATATAGGCGAGGCCGCAGGGCGAAGGGCGAAGACCGATTGATGATCGGCTGCGGTGGCCAGGCGTCTATCGTAATGCGAACTAATGCAAGACAGAAAGAGAGGGAGAAGATGAAGTGAATAAGAGGGAGGAGTGACAGAGAGGAAGGGGGTGAGAGAGAGGAATGGAGGAGAGAGAGAGGGAGGGAGGTGAGAGAGAGAGAGGGACGTATGAGAGAGGAAGGGAGGTGTGAGAGAGGGAGGGAGGTGCGAGTGAGGGAGAGAGGTGTGAGAGAGAAAGTGAGAAGTGAGAGAGAGGGAGGATAGGATATGAAGGATAGGATGAAGTGAGGGAGCGAGAGAGAAAGGGAAAATAAAAGAGAGAGGGAGGAGTTAGAGAGGGAGGGAGAATGAAAGAAAGAGAGTTCGAGGGAGGGACGAATGAGAGAAGATAAATCTTCAGACGTGAGTGAAGAGTGCGGAGAGCGAGAAGAGGGGAGAGTAGTGGAAGGAAAAGTCAGGAGAAGGAGTCTGAGAAATGAAAGAAGGGAGTGAGAGAGAGACAGAGACAGAGAGAGAGGGAGGAAGAGAGAAAGAGAGAGAGAGAGAAAGAGCGGTAGATAGACAGACAAGCAAGCAGGTATGCAGACAGACAGAGAATAAAAGATATAATGTCGACTTGGTGGATCATTAAGTAATAGTAAGACTGTGATAAGTTGAATTGACTTAAGGCTAAATGTCCCGATACTAGTACAATTTGTAGCCACCACGTGGCAGCACCAAAATAAGTAAAATTTACTTTACCGTACGATAACGTCTGAACCAATGGCCCGATTTTCGATCTGTAAACGACATTTGACGCATTTTTAAAATAGAATTTACGCTACGATTACCTTTTTCCAAAAATCTAACAAAAACGCGAATTTTGTATTAGTTCTGAAACTTCCAAGAACAAATTTGAAAATGTGGCCCTCTAGCGCGATGGCGAAATGCTTCCTTAATCCAACGCCGTGACAATCATGCAAATCGGACGAATAGGAGAACCGTAAAGTGAAATTTACGAAAACACCTCGTTCCCCCCCCCCCC
>BOPP01000046.1:7860737-7892025 GCA_017312745.1 Gryllus bimaculatus | reverse complement strand
ACACTCGCCCCCCCCACTTCCTCTTCTTGTGCCGTTGCGTCACCCACTCGACTGTTGTGGGCCCTCTGTCAGCCGATGGCACGCCAGCCCGACGTTAAGCGTTAGCTACGTCTTAAGATTAATTTTAGCTCATGCAAATAATGCAGCAATTAAAAAATAACAGGATTATTTCTTCAGCTTTTATGGTTACTAGGCCTGCGATGGACGCAGTTATCTCGGCGATTAAAAAAAACAATTGACATCCTTATGATCATCTTATTCTCTCTGACTCAAGGATGGGTCATGACTGCGTTCTGTCTTCTACCATTTCATTTCTATAACGATCTGCCTCTGTGTCCTTCACCACCGTTTACACATACACGCTTGCTTTAGATGCGGGTGTCTGTCCCATGTATCGAAGTTATTCCTTCCCCTTTCCAACCTTAAGTCAGAAAGATAGTATTTTCCATTGATTGCGTTGAACAATTAATTTCATCTTATTTCGCGTGCGCTTCTGGCCTGTAGTCCTATGCCGAGAGACGAAAATCCGCATGAGTCGAGGCTTGCTAGCACAACCGCATGGAAGTTGAACAAATGAGCATCAGCGTCGAGAATGTCATTCGTTATGGAATCCCGCAAAGCGATTTCCCCGCTATTTACATATACCGCTATCACGTGGACATGCCTTCCGCTCTGGAGAAGGGCCGGTCGGCAAACACATTCGTTAATTTGTTTTGGCCTGGACAACGAATTTCGCTGGCTATGGCATTCCGAGAGCTGCGCCCAGACTAACGCCGCACCGGTCACTTGAACGGCAACACCTACCCTTGACGCGAGCTTCCCAAGCCGTTTGTTCTGTTGTACAGACCGGTCATAGTATTGACTATTCAATTGTAAATGAACTAAAAATACAGGAATTACTTTGTTTCTCTACGAAAATCTCCATTGTGTGTTTCTGTAGAGAGTTGTGTGGGTGTTATGTGCCGTTATAGATCGAAAATGAAAACTGTATTAATTATTTACGAAATATGTTTAAAAGCATTTTTCATCCCATTACTTTACGAATCAAATGACCCAAAGAGAAAATACAAGATTGTAGGAAATAAAGCATGGAACTCCTACAAGTTATACGATGACCAGCGAATTCCTTGCGCTGCCCTGGCTGATTATCCCTTCTGCCCTTCGCTCGAGCCAAGCATTATATTTCTGAAACTTTTGGATTTTCATCTAATCTAACTCTGTTAAAACAGGTTTTATTACCTTTAAAAATATTTAAAGAGGACCAAATGCGTCACATGTCATACTTTTTCAAGAAGTGGTATAATGCTTTTTCCGTATAATACATCCCTTTGTCTTTGGACGACAGTTGCCTGACGGACAACAGACGGCCTATCGGACAGGGACAGTAGCATCACGGACGACATGTAGCCTGGAGCAGACGAACATCGCCTGACGGACAAAACAGTTGCCTGACGGAACGGCTGACAAACGGCCGACGGACGGACGTCACCTGACGGACGGACACACGGACGACGGTCCAACCTGAGACTGACAGACGGCCCCGCGACGGACGGACTGTCAGCCCTACGACGACCGTTCAACCTGACGGACGGGCATCGGCTTGACGACGTACAAGTCGCAGGACCGTACGGCGGTCGAAACTGACGAACGGACGGTGGCCTGACGGGACGGACGGTTGGCTGACGCGGGACGGTTGCCTGACGGACGGACGTTTGGCCGACGGACGACGGTTGGCCTGACGACGGGACGGTGGCCCCCATGACAGACGGAGGTTGCCTGACGGCAAGAAAACGACTAAACGGACGGACGACAACGACTGACTTGCGGTACGGGCACTGCGACGGACGCGACTGACGACGGACGGAAAGACGGACGACGGGATGACGGAAGACTATTGAAGAAAATAGCCCAAATAGCCAAAATGCCAAATTACCAAATGCCAAAGAATTACCAAAAGGCCAAAATTACCAAAATGGCAAAATTACCAAAAATGGCCAAAATTACCAAAATGGCCAAATTGCCAAATTGTCAAAATGCCAGATGGCCAAAATGTAATTGCCCAAAATTGTCAAAATTGTCCAAAATTGTCAAAAATTTTCAAAATTGTCAAATTGTCAAAATTGCAAATTGTCAAAATTGTCAAAATGTCAAAATTAGTCAAAATTGTCAAAATTGTCAAAAAATTGTCAAAATTGTCAAAATTTCAAAATTGCAAAATTGTCAAAATTGTTCAAAATTGTCAAAATTGTCAAACATTGTCAAAATTGTCAAATGTCAAAATTGTCAAAATTGTCAAAAATTGTCAAAAAAAAAAAAAAAAGAAAAAAATTGTCAAATTGTCAAAATGTCAAAAATTGTCAAAATTGTCAAATTGTCAAATTGTCAAAATTGTCAAAATTGTCAAATTGTCAAAATTTGTCAAAATTGTCAAAATTTGTCAAAATTTTCAAAAATTGTCAAAATTGTCAAAAATTGTCAAAAATTGTCAAAATTGTCAAAATAAGTCAAATTCTAAACATAGTCAAAATTGTAAAAAATAGTCAAAACACGTCAAAAAACACAAAAATAGTCATCGGACTACTGAGCCGATTCCCCACTTTGATCGACTTTCTGGATCGATCCCCCACTAATCGACTTGCTAGTCGATCCCCCACTGATCGACTTGCATGGGTCGATCCCACACTGATCGACCTTGGGGACCAATCCCCCCACTGATCGACTTGCTGACCGATCCCACACTTGATCCGAACTTGCGGAAAGCGATCCCACACTTGATCGACTTGCTAAATCGATCCCCACTTGATCGACTTGCTTGGGCGCGATCCCCACTTGACCGACTGCTGGGTCGATCCCACACTTGATTGACTTGCTGGTCGATCCCACACTGATCTACCTTGTGGTCCGATCCCTCACTTGATCGACTTTGCTGGAGTCGATAAATCACTTTGATCGAACTTGCTGTGTCGATCCCTCACATTTGATCAACTTACTGTGTCGATCCCTCACTTTGAAACGATTGTGCTTGTCGATCCCTCCACTGATCGACTTTGCTGGCGATCCCCCACTTGATCGATTTTGCTGGGTCGATCCCCACTTGATCGACTTACTGGGGCATCCCCACTATCGACTTGCTGCTGATCTCCACTTGATCGACTTGCTGGTCATCCCCCACTGATCCGACTTGCTAGGTCATCTCCCCACTTGAATTCGACTTGCTAAGGTCCCGATTCTCCCACTTTGATTCGACTTGCTGGGATCCGATCCCCCACTTAATCGACTTGCTAGTCGATCCCCCACTTTGATCACTTGCTGGTCATTCCCACACTTGATCGACCTATGTGGCGACAATCCCCCACTTGATCGACTGCTGGACCGATCCACACTTGATCGACTGCTGAGCGATTCCCACACTTGATCGACTTGCTAAATCGATCCCCACTTGATCGACTTGCGTGGGTCGATCCCACACGTGATTGAACGTGGTCGATCCAACGTTTATCGACCTTTGTGGGCGTCCCTCCACTATTCACTTGCTGGGTCATAAATCACTTGATCGACTTGCTGTGTCATCCCTGCACTTGATCGACTTACTGTGTCTCCCTCACTTGAACGATTTGCTGGTGGTCCGATCCCTCACTGATCGACTTGCTGCGGGCGATCCCCCACTTATCGATTTGCTGGTCTATCCCCACTTGACGACTTGCTAGGTCTATCTCCCACTTAATCGACTTGCTAGGTCGATTCTTCCCACTGAGTCGACTTGCGGATCGATCCCCCACTTAATCGACTTGCTAAGTCATCCCCCACTTGATCGACTTGCTGGTCGTCCCACACTTGATCGACGCTGTGGACAAGATTCCCCACTTGATCGACCTTGCTGGACCGATCCCACACTTGAGCACTTAGCTGGAGCGATTCCACAACTTGATCGACTTGCTAAATCGATCCCCCACGTTGATCGACTTCTTGCTGGTCGACTCCCACACTTGATTGACTTGCTGGGCGATCCCACACTTGGATCGACTTGTGGGTTGCGGATTCCCTCACTTAATTTCGACTTGCTGGTGTCGATTAAATCACTGATCGACGCTGTGTCCGATCCCTCACTTGATCGAACTGTACTGTGTCGATCCCCGTCCACTTTGAACCGATTGCTGGCTCGATTCCCTCACTTGATCGACTTCTGGGCGATCCCCCACTTGATCGATTTGCTGCGGCGAGCCCCCACTTGATCGATACTGGCGATCCCACTTGAGTCGACTTGGCTGGGTTCGATTACTCCCACTTGATCGACATTGCTGGTCGATCCCCACTTGACGACTTGCTAAGTCGATCTCCCACTTATCACTTGCTAGGGTCGATCTCCCACTGATGACTTGCTTGATCGATCCCCCACTTAATCGACTTGCTAAATCGATCCCCACTTTGATCGACTTGCGGGCTCGATCCCACACCTGATCGACCTTATGGGACAATCCCCCATTGATCGACTGCCTGGACCGATCCCAAGCACTGATCGACTTGCTGAGCGAATCAAAACACTGATCGACTTGCTAAATCGATCCTCACTTCTCGAACTTGCTTGGTCGATTAAATCACTGATCGACTTGCTGTGTCGATCCCTCACTTGATGACTTACTGCTGTCGATCCTCACTTGAACGACTTGCCTGGTCGATCCCTCACTTGAACGAACTTGCTGTGTCATCCCCCAATGATGACTGCTGGGTCGCATCCCCCACTTGAGTCGACTGCTGGGCGAGTCCCCCACTGATCACTTACTGGGCGATGCCCCACTTGATCGACTTGCTGGGTCGATCTCCCACTGATCGACTTGCTGGGTCGACCCCCCACGTGATCGACTTGCTGGGTCGATCCCCACTTTGATCGACTTGCTAGGTCGATCTCCCACTGAGTCGACTTGCTAGGTCGATCTCCCTGGATCGAACTTGCGTAGGTCGATCCTCCCACCTTGATCGACTTTGCTGGGGATCCCCCACTTGATCGACTTGCTGTCATCCGCCTTACTTGAACGACTTGCGGTCATTCCCTCACTTGATCGACTTGCTGGCATATCTCTCTCTTGGATCGACTTAATGGGTCGTCCCATAATTGATGGACTTGCTGGCGATCCCTGAGTTTGATTAAAAAACTTGTGATTATGTCTTTCCACTTGATCGACTTGCTGGTCGATCCCCCACTTATCGACTTGCTGGGTTTCGATCCCACATTGATCGACTTGCTAGGTCGATCTCCACTTGCAAGTCGGACTTGCTAGGCATCCCCACTGATCGAGCTTGCTAGGTCGATCTCCACTTATCGACTTGCTGGGGTGATCCCCCACTTGAGTCGACTTGCGGGATGGGTCGATCCCCTACTGAAAACGACTGCTGGTCGGAGTCCCTCACTGATCCACTTGCTGGCGCATATCTCTCTCTTGAATCGACTCTTAATGGGTCGGTCCCACAATTGATGCATTTGCTGTATCGATCCCTGAGTGATCGGACTTGCTGGATTATCTTCCACGTTGATCGAGCTTGCTGGGTCTATCCCCTACTTTATCGAACTTCTGGTCGATTCCCCCACTTGAATCGACTTTCGCCGATCCCCACTGATCACTTGCTGGTCGATCCTCCAACTTAATCGACCTAGCTGGCATAACCCTGCTCTTGGAGTCGGATAGCTGGGTCGGTCCCCACCAATTGATGGTTTGCTGGTCTTCCCTGAGTTGATAACTTGGTGGATTATTCTTCCACTTGAATGACTGTGCTGGGCAATCCCTCCACTTGATCCGACTGTTGGGTCGATCCCCCAACTGATCGACGTGCTCGGGCTATCCCTCACTGATCGACTTGCTGGGTCGATCCCCACTTGATCGACTTTGCTGGTCGGCCCCACTTGATCGACTTGCTGGGTCGATCCCCACTTGGATCCACGCTGGGTCGAATCCCTCACTTATCGACTAGCTGGCATTACCCTCTCTGATCGGACTAGCTGGTCGTCCCCATAATTGATGACTTGCGTGGCGTCCCTGAGTGATTAACTTGGTGGATTATTCTTCCACTTGATCGACTTGCTGGGTGATCCCCCACTTGATCGACTTGCTGGGCGAGCCTCACTTGAAATCGACTTGCTGGGGCGATCCCCAACTTGATCCGACTTTCTGGGTCGATCCCCCCAACGTAACGACTTCTTGGGTCCGATCCCCCACTTGATCCCACTTACTGTGTCGGATCGCCTCGCGTTGTAACGTCTTCTGTGTCATCCCTCAATTCATCGACTTTCTGAGGCGATCCCCCACTGACGACTTGCTGGGCGACCCCCACCTATCGATTTGCTGGGGCATCCCCCACTTGATCGACTTACTGGGCATCCCCACTGATCGACGTGCTGGTCGATCCTCCCACTGATCCTTTGGCTGGCGTCGATCCCCCACTTGATCCACTGCTGGGTCGATCCCTCACTGATCGAGTTTAGCTGGGCATATCCCTCTCTTGAGTCGACTAGCTGGTCGGTCCCACAAATTATGGATTGCCGGGTCGATCCCTGAGTTTGATTTAATTGGTGGATTATTCTTCCACTTGAGCGACTTGCTGGTCCATCCCTCACTTGATCGAACTTGTTGGGTCATCCCCCACTTGATCGACTTGTTGGGTTCGATCTCCCTCTTGATCGACTTGCTGGGGTTCGATCCCCCACTTGATCGAAACTTGCTGGGTTCGATCCCTCACTTGATCGGATTTGCGTGGGCGATCCCACACTTGATCGACTTTTGCGAAAAAAGCGAAGAAATGAAGAAACATAAACAAATGAATCGTTAAGAAATTTCCGATCATCCGATAACATGACCACGGACTGTAAACAAACATGGCGAATGTTGAAACGAGACGACAAATAATAAAATACATCAAAAGAAGAGATCTACAAAAAAGATGGAAGAATACGAAGAAGTTATATGTAAGGATTACAAAATAGAATATGAAACATAGATGATGCGCAATAAGAACTGAATCGAAGAATTAATTGGGGCGATAAAACACTGGGAAGTCCCGCTGTAGATAATAGTCCAATCCAAACATTCAAAGATAACAGGAAAGAAATCTTTGGCGAAACCTAACACAATTATGCAACTGATCTGAAAATAAAAGATGAACAACAGATTTGCAACGCACAATATGATTTATGTCCATTACCAAAGAAAGTATACAGCCGAAATTGTGCCAAAATAACCAACACAATGCATGAATACGTGTGATTCACTCAATCTTCAAAAGTCACCACGGAAAAAAGGAAAGAAAAAGTATTTTATAAATGATGTTACTACAAGCATATACTTTAATATTTTGCTAAACAATTCACACTGAAAGAAACCTCAAATATGATTACTCTGGAATGTTGTGTAGTCATTTGCATTACGTCGCGTAAGCGTTAGAGTAAAGCATATCCTAAGAACATACTCCACAGAAAAGATTTCTTCGTTTTTAAACTCGTTTGAATTTTCCATATTAACTATATCATTGTGTCGATATGTCACGAAAGAGTCACGTTCAAACATGTTTTGCATACTGCGCAATTTGTAATGATACGTTTTTCTAGAAAAGCACTTTTTATAAAACCAAAAGAAAATGGAAGGAAAACACGCTCCAAATGCAGCAAAACATCTAGGAGTTATCACTTGCATCATTACCCTTTATTCATTACGTAGTCCTGTATGAAAAGACTACCAGGAATTATTTATCCCTTCCAAAATTATACAAAATACAAAAATTTATTTTATATCAAAATAACTACCAAGTAAGCTGGATAAAGTCTTTTTATACTATCTTTTTTTTCGGATTTTGGGGGGCCCTTGGGGTTTGTGTGGGGCGGGCGGTTGTGTTTTTGGGGGAAGGTCCCCAGGGAGGAAAAAGATAACCAAAATTTTGGGGTTCCCCCCTTCGCCCCGCCAGGAAAACCCCGCTAATTTTACCATTTTTTAAAATTTGAATTCTAGGCTTCCGTACGCAGATCATGTGCTTTGATCTTTGGCTGTCCGTGTGACGCCGCGTTGACGATTGTTGCCGACGTTTCGACCATCTTGTTCGTTTGTTCTTACCATGCCAACCATCTTATGTATGGCATACCAGCCCTGAGTAAAGACCTGGACAAAATGGCAAACGTCGCCAACCACCCTTCGACTGCGACGTCACCCGGACAGCCAGATAATTGCATTTTTTTTAATTGTCCAAAGTACCGAAACATTTTTTAAATAGCTTCCGCTATTTTACTTGGAAAAAGAGATTCACCAGATAACTCTTTAAACAATAAACGTCGTTTTGAGAGCAAAATCGAGTTTAGGATAAAAGATCCGTGCGATATACTCCGCTCATTTTTTTACGTATTTGACACGGAAGATCTTAGACCAAGGTAGTGATAACAAAGACCTTAAACAGTAAAATTATCTAAATAAGATGTGAGGAGATGAATAACGTTGATTATTTACACAATTAGTTCCTTTTTAAAATAATTAGTTTTAAAATCGAATCAATATTTGAAGTAAGGATCAAAAATTTAAAAGTGGTATTCGAAGGAAGACGAAATATAGTGAAAAAATAGTTATGTTTTAATCGTGGAAAAATAAATTGAGATGCAAAGTGAACGAACGCAAAACCAAGTGTGTGGCTTGGCGTGTCCCGGAAAGTACGCCTCCCCATCGGGCTTCGCCCCACGAAGCCGCTGCCGTGTCCACCCGCGCGACAGGGCCCACAAACTCGGTGGTACGCAACGGACGCAGAAGTGGAAGTGGGGGGGCGAGTGTTTTCGTAAATTTCCACTTTTACGATGCTCCTATTTGTCCGATTTGCATGATTGTCCGACGTTGGATTTCAGAAGCAATGTCGCCATCGCGTATAAGTCCACATTTTGAATTTGTTCTCGAAGTTTGAGAAATAATTCAATTCGCGTTTTGTGCTAGATTTTTGTTGTTGCAGCCCAGCATCGTAATGTTGGATTAAATACGATACCTCGTTCAAACATTAAACAAGATTTTTTTCAAAAAGGTCTCCAATATATTTTAGGATTATTGTAAATACAATATGTGATCCATTTGAAAAAAAAATTTTGTTTATCTTTTAAATTGTCCCAAATTAGATTACTACGTACTTTATGTCAAGTGTCCTAGAAAAGGAAATTGCTGATACTCGGTAGCTCCAATAACTAGCGTGCAGCTCGGAAAACATTTCATTCCAAAGAGTACAAATTCTGTCTCGAAAAATGATTCCGTGTCTTCCTCGCAGTATGGTGTTGAGTCAATCAATTCGCAAGTAAAATTTACCCTGGTGCTACTCGCCGAAAAAAAAAACAACAACATTTAATCAAGTTACGCGGAATTGTTTGCCTTAATTCCCCGAATTGATTACAATAATATGAAACAGATTACGCTATTGTAACACCTCCAGTGAAATGGAAAAATATCTTTTCTTCGACAGCAGAGGAGTTCAAATGTCTAATAAAACAACCATCTCCGCTTAAAAGTAAACCTCCCTTGTTTGCAGTTGCATTTGCGAGTCTGCTCTCCTTTACCAGGTTTGTCCAAAGAAAAAAAAACAGTCGCATCCGGTACTGACCGCCCCGATGCCGAGCAGCACGAACAGCGTCTCTCCGTTTGCCCACGCCACGCGCGCCCGGCCGATCCCTTTAATTAAACTCGCCTCGCCTCCCTGCGGTCCCGACCCCCCCCCTCTCGCCCGCCTTCCCTACGTGCTTGTGACGCCTTCCGTACATCTCCGCCCCGTTCGCCTGCCTGTCTTCTTGCTTCTCGCTACCGCTTGCGCAGATAGTAGTTGCTGCGTCGAAACGGCGATTTTCGTAGGAAAACTCTTATTTACAGGGCTCTGTAACGAAAAGAGGATAATCCGTTCTACATTTAGGTGGGTGAAAAAAATTGGAGAGGTAGCCTTCCGCGGCCGGAGTCCGTATTTACTAGGCTGTCCGGGTGACGCCGCGTTCTTGCGAAGTTGCCGACGTTTCGGACGCCATTCTGCGACCTTCTCAGCCGCGTCACATCTCGCGCATTACCCCCTTTGAGGACGTCGCAGAAATGGCGACCGAAACGTGGCAACCTCGCCATGACCGCGGCACCCGACGCCTAGTAAATAGTGAAAAAAATCCTTTAAACGCGTGGCGTAACAAATCCAAGTTTTATGGTTCCTTGATGCCGAAAAATAGAATAACGTAAAAACTCTTGTCTGTCCGTTTGTGAACAACAATAACGCTAAACCGTTCAACCGATCTGTCGAAAAATTGATATTCCCCAATCGAATCATGCAGATTAATTTTTGGGGGGTCCTTACATCGAGCTTCCGAGGAAAAATCTTTACGCAAACATAACTGATCTCTTTATCTTTCAACGCTTTCCATCCTTTCCGAAGAAATTACGCCGCAAAAAAGAAAAAATGTGATATGGCGAGAGTTCATTTTGCTATGCAATTCCACAAGCTACTCGAAATTTAAAGCACAGTAAAGCTGTTTTACGGGCAAACACCACCCACTATGATAAAAATGTTGTCCCTTTATTGGACTATGGAGATTTCAATTTTGTCGATTGGGCTGTTAAAATTTTAGTTTTCTCTTTTGAGTTCAGAACCATCTTTTGGTTTCTCTTATTGTAAAGCAATATACTCGTGTGAATAATACATTTTCTACTCCGAAAGTTGGAAAAACTATTGGTAAATATAAATACTCGTACTGTTATTATGATAATATTATTGATTAATAATTCATTGATTCTATTACTTATAATCACATTGTAAAATATTTAGCGACATTACCAATGTTATTATATTTTTAGTATTTAAAATGTTGAAATTAAGTTCTTATTTACACACGGAAAAAAAACAACAGAAAACAGCTCATTCTACGAATATGTGAGCTAGTAATGTTCATGAATTACATTGTAAAAGTTGTTAGAAAAAACAAGTTCATTGACATGAGTAAATCTTTGCTAATCTCTCGTTCTACACATAAACGCTTGCTTTAGAATGCGTGTCTGTCCCATGTATCGAAGTCATTCCTCCCTTCTCTTCCTGAAGTCCGAAAGATAGTATTTTGCCATTGATTGCTTGAGCAATTAATTTTCATCTTATTTCGCGTCGTGCTTCTGGCCCGTAGTTCTATGGCGAGAGAGACAACTCGCATAGTCGAGGCTTGCGAGGACAACCGCATGGGTGGACAAATGAGCATCAGCACGAAGATTTCATTAGTTATCGAATCCCGCCAAGCGATTTTCGCTGCTAACTTATATACCGCTAGTTCACGTGCCAGTGCCTTCCGCGCTGGAGAATGGCCGGTCGGAAAACACATTCGTTAATTTGTTTTGGCCGTGTACAACGCATTCCGCTGGCTAGGTGCATTCCGAGAGCTGCGCCCAGACTAACGCCGCACTCGGTCACTTGAACGGCAACACCCCTCTTGACGCCGAGCTTCCCAGCCGTTTGTTCTGTGTGTACAGACCGGTCATTATTGTACTATTCAATTGTAAATGAACTAAAAATACGGAATTACTTTGTTCTCTACGAAATTCCATTGTGTGTTTCTGTGAGAGAGTGTGTGGGTGTTATGTGCCTTAATTAGATCGAAAATGAAACTGGTATTAATTATTTACGAAATATGTAAAAGCATTTTCAATCCATACTTTACGAGATCAAATGTACCAAAGAGAAAATAGCAAGATTGTAGGAAGATAAAGCATGGAACTCTACAAGTATCGATGAACAGCGAATCCTGCGTGCCCTGGCTGATTATCCCTCTGCCCTTCGGCTCGAGCAAGCATATATTTCTGGAAACTTTTGGATTTTTCATCTAGATCTAACTCTGTTAAAACAGGTTTTTATTACTTTAAAAATATTTAAACAGTGACCAAATGGTCACATGTCATACTTTTTTCAAGAGTGGTTAATGCTTTTTCCGTAAGATACATCCCTTTGTCTTTGGACGACAGTTGCCTGACGGACAGACAGACGGCCTATCGGACAGGACAGTAGGGGCATGACGGACGCATGTAGCGCTGGAGCAGACGAACAATCGGCCTGAGCAAAACAGTTGCCTGACGGAAGGCTGCAAAGGGGGGGGCCGACGGACGGACGGTCACCTGACGGACGGAACACGGACGGACGGTCAACCTGACGACTGACAGACGGCCGCCGGAGGACGGACGTCAGCCTGACGGACGGACCGTCAACCTGACGGACGGGACATCGGCTTGACGACGTACAAGTCGGCAGGACCGTGACGGCGGGTCGAAACTGACGACGGACGGTTGGCCTGACCGACCAGGGACGGACGGTTGGCTGACGCGGGACGGTTGGCTGACGGACGGACGTGTTGGCTGACGGACGACGGTTGGCCTGACGACGGACGGTGCCCCTGGGTGCTGACGGAAAAAACGACTAAACGACGGACGACAACGACTGACTGCGTACGGGCACTGCGGAGCGGACGCGACTGACGACGGACGGAAAGGACGGACGGACGGGAGTGACGGAAGAATGATTGAATGAAAATAGCCCAAATGCAATGCAAACCAATCCAAAATACAAGGCCAAAATTACAAAATGGCACCAAATTACCAAAAATGGCCAAAATTACCAAAATGGCCAAATACAATGGCCAAAATTTCCAAAATGCCAGAATTGGCCAAAATTGTAAGGCCAAAATTGTGCAAAATTGTCCAAATTGGCAAAAATTTTCAAAATTGTCAAAATTGTCAAAATTGTGCAAATTGTCAAAATTGTCAAAATGTCAAAATTAGTCAAAATTGTCAAAATTGTCAAAAATTGTCAAAAATTGTAAATTGTCAAAATGAAGTTGACAAAATTGTCAAAACTTGTCAAATTGTCGAAAATTGTCAAATTGTCAATAATTGTCAAAATTGTCAAATTGTCAAAATTGTCAAAAATTGTCAAAAAAAATTGAAAAAATTGTCAAATTGTCAAAATTGTCAAAATTGTCAAAAATTGTCAAATTTGTCAAAATTGTCAAAATTGTCAAAATTGTCAAATTGTTCAAAATTTGTCAAAATTGTCAAAATTTGTCAAAATTTCAAAAATTGTAAAATATGTCAAAATTGTCAAAATTGTCAAAATTGTCAAAATAAGTCAAAATTCTAAAATAGTCAAAATGTAAAAATAGTCAAAACAGTCAAAACACAAAAATATGTCATCGACTTACTGAGCCGATTCCCCACTTTGATCGCTTTGGGATCGATCCCCCACTTAATCGAACTTGCTAAGTCGATCCCCCACTGATGACTTGCTGGGTCGATCCACACTGATCGACCTTGGTGGACCAATCCCCCACTGATCCGACTTGCTGACCGATCCCACAGCTTGATCCGACTTGCTGGAAAGCGGATCCCACCTTGATCGAACTTGCTAAATCGATCCCCACTTGATCGGACTTGCTTGGGCGCGATCCCTACTTGACGACTTGCTGGGTGATCCCACACTTGATTGCTTGCTGGTCGATCCCACACTTGAATCGACCTTGTGGTCGATCCGCTCACTTGATCGACTTTGCTGGGTCCGATAAATATTTGATCGACTTGCTGTGTCGATCCCTCACATTTGATCGACTTACTGTGTGCGATCCCTCACTTTGAACGATTGTGCTGTGTCGATCCCTCACTTGATCGACTTTGCTGGGCGATCCCCCACTTGACGATTTGCTGGGCGATCCCCACTTGATCGACTTACTGCCATGTTGGCGATCTCCACTTGATCGACTTGCTGGGTCGATCCCCACTGATCCGACTTGCTAGGGTCATCCCCCGTGAATTCGACTTGGCCTATGGTCCGATCTCCCACTTTGTATTCGACTTGCTGTGATCCACTGATGCTGCGCATCATCCCCACTTAATCGACTTGCTAGTCGATCCCCCACTTGATCACTTGCTGGTCGATCACACTTGATCGACTATGTGGGACAATCCCCCACTTGATCGACTGCTGGACCGATCCACACTTGATCGACTTGCTGGAGCGATCCACACTTGATCGACTTGCTAAAATCGATCCCCAACTTGATCGACTTGCGTGGGTCGATCCCACACGTGATTGAACGCTGGTCGATCCAACTTTATCGAGCCTTGTGGGTCGTCCCTCACTTAATGCAACTTGCTGGGTCATAAATCATTGATCGACTTGCTGTGTCGATCCCTCACTTGCTCGATTACTGTGTGTCCCTCACTTGGAGACGATTTGCTGTGGTCCGATCCTCACTTGATCGCTTGCTGGGGCGATCCCCCACTTATCGATTTGCTGGTCGTCCCCACTTGACGACTTGCTAGGTCTATCTCCCACTTAATCGACTTGCTAGGTCGATTCTTCCCACTGAGTCGACTTGCGGATCGATCCCCCACTTAATCGACTTGCTAAGTCATCCCCCACTTGATCGACTTGCTGGTCGTCCCACACTTGATCGACGCTGTGGACAAGATTCCCCACTTGATCGACCTTGCTGGACCGATCCCACACTTGAGCACTTAGCTGGAGCGATTCCACAACTTGATCGACTTGCTAAATCGATCCCCCACGTTGATCGACTTCTTGCTGGTCGACTCCCACACTTGATTGACTTGCTGGGCGATCCCACACTTGGATCGACTTGTGGGTTGCGGATTCCCTCACTTAATTTCGACTTGCTGGTGTCGATTAAATCACTGATCGACGCTGTGTCCGATCCCTCACTTGATCGAACTGTACTGTGTCGATCCCCGTCCACTTTGAACCGATTGCTGGCTCGATTCCCTCACTTGATCGACTTCTGGGCGATCCCCCACTTGATCGATTTGCTGCGGCGAGCCCCCACTTGATCGATACTGGCGATCCCACTTGAGTCGACTTGGCTGGGTTCGATTACTCCCACTTGATCGACATTGCTGGTCGATCCCCACTTGACGACTTGCTAAGTCGATCTCCCACTTATCACTTGCTAGGGTCGATCTCCCACTGATGACTTGCTTGATCGATCCCCCACTTAATCGACTTGCTAAATCGATCCCCACTTTGATCGACTTGCGGGCTCGATCCCACACCTGATCGACCTTATGGGACAATCCCCCATTGATCGACTGCCTGGACCGATCCCAAGCACTGATCGACTTGCTGAGCGAATCAAAACACTGATCGACTTGCTAAATCGATCCTCACTTCTCGAACTTGCTTGGTCGATTAAATCACTGATCGACTTGCTGTGTCGATCCCTCACTTGATGACTTACTGCTGTCGATCCTCACTTGAACGACTTGCCTGGTCGATCCCTCACTTGAACGAACTTGCTGTGTCATCCCCCAATGATGACTGCTGGGTCGCATCCCCCACTTGAGTCGACTGCTGGGCGAGTCCCCCACTGATCACTTACTGGGCGATGCCCCACTTGATCGACTTGCTGGGTCGATCTCCCACTGATCGACTTGCTGGGTCGACCCCCCACGTGATCGACTTGCTGGGTCGATCCCCACTTTGATCGACTTGCTAGGTCGATCTCCCACTGAGTCGACTTGCTAGGTCGATCTCCCTGGATCGAACTTGCGTAGGTCGATCCTCCCACCTTGATCGACTTTGCTGGGGATCCCCCACTTGATCGACTTGCTGTCATCCGCCTTACTTGAACGACTTGCGGTCATTCCCTCACTTGATCGACTTGCTGGCATATCTCTCTCTTGGATCGACTTAATGGGTCGTCCCATAATTGATGGACTTGCTGGCGATCCCTGAGTTTGATTAAAAAACTTGTGATTATGTCTTTCCACTTGATCGACTTGCTGGTCGATCCCCCACTTATCGACTTGCTGGGTTTCGATCCCACATTGATCGACTTGCTAGGTCGATCTCCACTTGCAAGTCGGACTTGCTAGGCATCCCCACTGATCGAGCTTGCTAGGTCGATCTCCACTTATCGACTTGCTGGGGTGATCCCCCACTTGAGTCGACTTGCGGGATGGGTCGATCCCCTACTGAAAACGACTGCTGGTCGGAGTCCCTCACTGATCCACTTGCTGGCGCATATCTCTCTCTTGAATCGACTCTTAATGGGTCGGTCCCACAATTGATGCATTTGCTGTATCGATCCCTGAGTGATCGGACTTGCTGGATTATCTTCCACGTTGATCGAGCTTGCTGGGTCTATCCCCTACTTTATCGAACTTCTGGTCGATTCCCCCACTTGAATCGACTTTCGCCGATCCCCACTGATCACTTGCTGGTCGATCCTCCAACTTAATCGACCTAGCTGGCATAACCCTGCTCTTGGAGTCGGATAGCTGGGTCGGTCCCCACCAATTGATGGTTTGCTGGTCTTCCCTGAGTTGATAACTTGGTGGATTATTCTTCCACTTGAATGACTGTGCTGGGCAATCCCTCCACTTGATCCGACTGTTGGGTCGATCCCCCAACTGATCGACGTGCTCGGGCTATCCCTCACTGATCGACTTGCTGGGTCGATCCCCACTTGATCGACTTTGCTGGTCGGCCCCACTTGATCGACTTGCTGGGTCGATCCCCACTTGGATCCACGCTGGGTCGAATCCCTCACTTATCGACTAGCTGGCATTACCCTCTCTGATCGGACTAGCTGGTCGTCCCCATAATTGATGACTTGCGTGGCGTCCCTGAGTGATTAACTTGGTGGATTATTCTTCCACTTAATCGACTTGCTGGGCCGATCCCCCACTTGATCGACTTGCTGGGTCGATCCCCTCACTTGATCGACCTTGTGGATCGATCTCTCACTTTATCGACTTGCCGAGTCGATCCCTCACTTGATCGACTTGCCGAGTCGATCCCTCACTTGATCGACTTGCCGAGTCGATCGCTCACTTGATCGACTTGCCGGGTCGTTCCCCCACTTGATCGACTTGCTGGGCATATCCCTCTCTTGATCGACTTGCTGGGTCGATCCCCCACTTGATCGACTTGCTGGGTCGATCCCCCACTTGATCGAGTTGCTGGATCGATCCCTCTCTTGATCGACTTGCTGGGACCATCCCCCACTTGATCGATTTGCTAGGCATATCCCTCTCTTGATCGACTTGATGGTTCGATCCCCCACTTGATCGATTTGCTGGGTTGATCGCCCACTTGATCGATTTGCTGGGTTGATCACCCACTTGATCGACTTGCTGGGCCGATCCCTCAGTTGATCGACTGTTTGGGCCGATCCCCCACTTGATCGACTTGCTGGGTCGATCCCACACTAGATCGACTTGCTGCGAAAAAAGCGAAGAAGTGGAAGAACATAACAACAAATGGAGATCGTAAGAAATTTTCCGGATCATCCGTAACATGACCACGGACTGTAAAGCAACAATGGCAAATGTTAAGAACGAGAACGACAAAAGAAATACATCAAAAGAAGAGATCACGAAAAGATGGGAAGAATACGAAGAAGTTATATGATAAGGGATTACTAATAGAGTAGTGTATAAATATAGATGATTACGAGTAAGAACCTGAGATCGAAGAAATTAATTGGGCAACAAAACAACTAAAAAGTCCCCGGCTGTAGATAATAGTCCAATCAAACTATTCAAAGATACAGGGGAAGAAATCTTGGCGAAACTAACACAATTATGCAATGTGAAAATAAAACAGTGAACAGTGCATAATAACAGTGAATAAAACAGTGCAAAATGGAAAATAAAACAGTGAACAACAGATTTGCAACGCACTATAATTATTTCATTACCAAAGAAAGGAGACAGCCGAGATTGTGCAAATAACAACACAATTGCATGAATACCGTGTAATTCAGTCAATCGGCAAAAGTCATCCCTCGGAAAAAGGAAAGAAAAAGGATTTTATAATTGAAGTTACTGCAAGCATATACTTTAAGATTTTCTAAACAATTCACATTGAAAGAAACCTCATTTTTTTTCTACTCTGGAATGTTGTGTAGATTGCATTACGTCGCGTAAGCGTTAGAGTAAAGCATATCCTATGATCATACTCACAGATAAAGATTTCCTTCGTTTTTAAACTCGTTTGAATGTTCCATATTATTTATATCATTGTTTCCGATATGTCACGAAAGACTCACGTCTAACTGGTTTTGCATACTGCAATTTCTAATGATAACGTTTTCTAGAAAATCCACTTTTTATAAAACAAAGAAAATGGAAGGGAAAACACGCTCCAAATGCAAGCAAACATCTAGGAGTTATCCAATTGCATCATTACCCTTTATTCATTAACGTAGTCTGTATGAAATGACTCACCAGGAATTTTTTATTCCCTTCAAAATTATACAAATATACAAAATTTATTTTATATCAAAATAACTTACCAAGTAAGCTGGGATAAGTCATGATTCATACTATCTTATTTCGATGCTTGTTGCGGCGTTGGAGTCAGGATACAGCTTGCCAGACCGCTATTTTACCACTTTTTTCAAATTTGAAGTCGTAGGCTTCCTCGGTCAAAGTCATGTGCATGATCTTGGCTGTCCGGGTGACGCCGCGTTGACGATTGTTGCCGACGTTTCGACCATCTTGTCGTGTCTTGCCATGTCCATAACATCTTATGTATGGGCATACCAGCCCTGAAGAAGACCACGACAAAATGGTCGAAACGTCGGCAAAACTGCCTTCGACGCGACGTCACCCGGTCAGCCAAGATAATGCATTTTTTTAAAATTTGTCCGAAAGTACGAAAACATTTTTAAAATTAGCTTCGGCTATTTTACTTGGGAAAAGAGATTCACCAGATGAACTCTTTAAAGCAGATGAACGTCGTTTTGAGATCAAAAATCGAGTTGTAGGATAAAAGAGCTCGTGCGTATTCTCCGCTCATTTTTTACGGTATTTGACAACGGAAGATCTTAGACCAAGGTGAAGTGATAACAGAAGATCTTAGAAGTAAAATATATCTAAAATAAGATGTGAGGAGATGAAATAATGCTGATATTTACACAATTAGTTCCTTTTTTAAAATAATAGTTAAAAATGGAAATCAATATTTTGAGTAATGCATCAAAAAAATTTAAAATGGTATTCGAAGGAAGACGGAAATATGTGAAAAAGATAGTAGTATAGAATCTCTAGTTTGATATCCGTGGAAAAATAGATTGAGATGCAAAGTGACGAACGCATAAACCGAGTGTGTGGCTCGCGTGTCCCGCAAGTACCGCCTCCTCCGTCTGTCCGACGGGGCTGGCCGCACGACGCCGGGTCTGGCCGTGCCACCGCGCTGACAGAGGACCCACAACGGGCGGACGCAACGGCGCAGAAGGGGAAGTAGGGGGCGAGGTGTTTTCGTAAATTTCACTTTACGACGCTCCTATTCGTCCGATTTGCATGATTGTCACGGCGTTGGATTCAGGAAGCATGTCGCCATCGCGCTATAAGCCCATATTTTTAAATTTGTTCTCGGAAGTTTGAGAACTAATTTCAAATTCGCGTTTTTGCTAGATTTTTGTTGTTGCAGCACAAGCATCGTAATGTTGGATTAAATAGCGATATCTTCGTTCAATATTAAACAAGATTTTTTTTCAAAAAGTTCTCCAAATATCTTTTTAGTATTCTTGTAAGAATACAATAGTTTGATCCGTTTGAAAAAAAAGTTTTGTCTTATCACTTTTAAATTGTCCAAAATTAGAGATACTACGTACTTCATGTAGAAGTGTCTAGAAAAGGAATTGCTGAAGTACTCGGTAGCTCAATAACTAGCGTGCAGCCCGGAAAACATTCTAGAGTACAAATTCTATCTCGGAAAAATGATTCCGTGTCTTCCTCGCAGGGGTATGTGTTGAGTCAATCACTTCGCACGTAAAATACCCTTGTGCTACTCGCGAAAAAAAATAACGACATTTAATCGAGTTACGCGAATTGTTTGCCTAATTTCCCCGTAATGATTACAAATAATATGAAACAGTATACGCTATCGCAGCACCTCCAGTTGAAATAGAAAAGTATCTCTGCTTCGACAGCAGAGGATTTCAAATAGTCTAATAAGCAACTTCTCAAGCGTAATAGTAAATCTCCCCTATTGTTTCGCAGTGTGGATGTTGCAGAGTCTGCTCTCCTTTACCAGTTTGTCCAAAGAAAAAAAAGCAGTCGCATCCGGGTCACGTGACGCCCCGAGGTGCCGAGCCGCGCGAACAGCGTCTCTCCGTGCGCCACGCCACGCGCGCCCAGGCCGATCTCCTTTAATTAAACTCGCCTCGCCTCCCTTGCGGTCCGACCCCCCCCCGCTCTTCGCGCCGCGCCCTACGTTTCGCTTGTGACGCCTTCGCGCAATCTCTGCCCCGTTCGCCTGCCCTGCACGTCTTCTTGCTCTCTCGCTACCGCTTGCGCAGTATGTAATGCTGCGCCGAAAACGGCGATTTTTCGGTAGGAAAACTCTTTATTACAGGGCTCAGGTAACGAAAAAGAGGATATATCCAGTTGCTACATTTAGGTGAAAAAAAAATCGAGAGCGTAGGCTTCCGCGGCCGGAGTCAGCATTTGCTAGGCTGTCCGGGTGACGCCGCGTCCATGGCGAAGGTGCCGACGTTTCGGACGCCATTCTGCGACCTTCCTCAGGGCGTCACATCTCCGCGCATTACGCCCTGAGGAAGGTCGCAGAATGGCGACCGAAACGTCGGCACCTTCGCCATGGACGCGGCGTCATCCGGACAGCCTAGTAAATAGTGAAAAAAATCCTTTAACGCGTGGCGTAACTAGAATCCAAGTTTTATGGTTCCTTGATAATCGAATAACGGTAAAACGATTGTCTGTTCGTCTGTGAACAACAATAACGTCTAAACCGTTTAACCGATTTGGTCGAAAATTGATATTCCTCAATCGATCAGTCTGATGTAACTTTGGGGGGTACTTTACATCGAGCCTTCCGATGAATGCTTTACGCACATAACTGATCTCTTAGCTTTCAACAACGTTCCATCCTTTCCGAGAAATTACGCCGCGAAAGAAATGTGATGCAGCGAGAAGTCATTGCTATACAATTCACAGCAACTGACAATCTAAATGCACAGTAAGGTGTTTTACGGTAACCACACACTATGATAAATGTTGTCTAGATCCCTTTATTGACTATAGAGAATTCAAATTTTATCGATTTCGGCTTTTATTTAAGTTTTCTCTTCTGCTCAGAACCTCTATTTTGGTTTTCCTTTATTGTAAAAGAAATATACTCGTGTGAATAATACATTTTCTACTCCCAAGTTGACTAATATAAATACTGTTTATTATGATAATAATTATGATTCTATACTTATATTACATTGTAATAAAATATTTACGTTAGATTATCAATGTTATTATATTTTTAGTATTTTAAAATGTTAAAATAATTTTTTATTTACACACGGCGAAAAAAAACAGCAACAGAAAACATCTCATTCAGAATATGTAAAGCTAGTATATGCTTATGAATTACATTTGTAAACGTTGTTTGAAAAAATAGGTTCATAGAAATTAGTAAATCATTTTTGGTTTTCAACTATTTAATACAATTTAAAACAAGCGCGTATTTAATAAAAAAAAGTGTATATTATTTTCTTTTCTCTTGTCAATTTTACTGCGGTCCACGCCTCAGTTCATCAGGAAAGATGGGGCGCCTGCTGCTGGGCTAGTGGGTTCATCTCCTTCCGTCGCGGCGCAGCTGGCTGCTCCCAGTGTTGCTTCTGGCTCGGTCCTTCTCGCCTCGCGATCTCGGCAGCGTTTGACGTCCACGTTGACGCCCATATTTCAGGACGTACCTCACGATGCAAATAATTCTGTGGTAACGGGGTGAAAGTTTTTAAATAAGTTTAGCCGACGCTTTTTTGTCGTTAGGCAACATTTGAATTCTGTACTTTTACTAAAATAAAATATGGATTCTTGACTTGTAGTTTCAGTACTTAACCCAATTTCGCCAAAAATTGATCTATGAACATTTACCACGTGGGCACAGAATTACTGTGTGTGATATACTTAACGAGAATTACACTCGTTCTGCTTCTTACACGCGTGTGCTAGGTAATTTTGTCAGAGACTATTTTGTTCCTTTCACTTCTACTTCTGGTTGGACAACGTTTTGATCGAATTTCTCTTCTCTCCGTAAGTCATCTGTCTCATTTGTCAAGTCATCATTTGTCTCATTAATTCGTCCATAGTCACCCATGCTATCTAGAATAATTGATATGCCAACAGAAAGTTTTCTTTTAATAGAAAGATGGGAAATAAAAAATGAATGAAATCTTCGTAATGATCGCTGTGTAGTCGAAATGCCCTTTGATTTTTGTACTAAACAGGCTTTAATGCATATTATATTGTATTATAGTTTTTATATTAGATTAGATTCACAAACTAGGCAAAAAATGATTAAATAGCCGCCAAATTTTTCTGAACCTTTTTTTTCGCGGAACAACTTATCAATAGGCTAGAGTCGAAAATTTAAAAACAATTAAATGTAAAGCATACAATTCAAAATAGTTACATTACGTTTAATTATTAAATATTATCCACAAAACATGTAATTAATACTAATTAAAACATTAATCAATTATAATTTAATTTTATTTAAACCTCTATGTACATATATTTCAGTGTATATGAATAAATAGTTGAATTTACTTCCCGGGGGCGTGTGGCTTTTGCTCCATACAATGAAAAGTTTCCATTGACCTTCATTCCGCTGAATCTCCGAGCATTTATTTCATTTTTATGTTTGGGCAATATTTCAATTTTTTCGCAACGTGCTCATCATTTTGCGTTATATAAACTTACATATTAAAACATCAGCTTAACAATGATTCTGATTTAGCTAATGTGTCCCATAGTTATTAGCCGTATTAATTATATTTCAGTAGATTATTATTTTCATTATTATTAATTTCTTGAAATGCATATTCTCATTAATTCGATGCCACTATAATATTTTTTTCATTTATGAACTTTACGTTCTAAGTGTATTTGCAATGAAGCTCAAATAACATCAAATCAAGCTTCTCTGGTATACAGTTACCTTACTGCTGCTACATCCGAGTTCGTCAACGCAAGACTTGGTTACTTCTAGAGTTCTGTTGTGGAGAGGTAAAAGAAGTGTTAAACCTTACATACGCAGAAAGAAGACCTTGCGATCTGAGTGTCTGTTATTTTGCGAGGCGCACGTTATTCTTTAACCTGCAGCAAAACTTCTGGGCAAGTCTTATTTGCGGGTGAACAGGGTATTTAGCAGACATATTCGCTGTCAGAAAAGGATTTTGTTTACGACGTGCTCAAAAGAGATAAGCGGATTACTTTTAAAATTCTACAACCAATAATGGAATATTCAAAATCAAGAAGCGGAATAATGAAATTATGTATTCTACAGAAGAAAGCAAATGAGGGTTCTGCACATGAATGCTTTATGGCATGTGGCAGAAGTTCATAAAGTGCTTAGTGTGTGCACTGGTTGTATGATGGCTCTTTTCAGGGTATATTTGATGCTCTAAAGATTTAATGGTCAGAAGGTTTATTAGTCGATGGTAGGTGCAGAACTATATTGAACTTTGGTGGATGTTAGAGGAAATTCTAGAGATATTGCTTCGGAACCTGCTAGTATTAACACGTGGGAGACGTCAATCAATCTACAGGCTTCTCGACTGTTCCTGCACGGCGTGATAGAGGCGTTTCTGCTTTAGACCGTTGATATAACTTACAGCAAAAGGTCTTGTGAACTGCTGTGGGCTGTGGGAAATAGAGATCGCGTGAAACCATCACACACAATTTGGTCACTTTCTTAGAAATTTCTTAGAGTTAGGTGCCAAGCTCAAGAGAAATAATATTATTCACATTATCCCTAGTTACGATGGTAAGATAATTCACGGCGTGTCTGTCTGTCTGATTCGAAGTGCTTGACGAAGAGTGATAAGCAGAAACGTGCTGTCATAATACATGTTTTTTAATATTTAGTTCCGTTTTATTAATTTTTCCTTGGAATTCTTTATTTTTATTTATTTCTGCGCTAAACAATCTTTCAAACGAATGCTTTTTTCCCTTTCTTATTACTTCACCTCATTCCCCATTGTATTTTTATCTCTCTTTTTTGCACTATACATTTGTTGTTTTGATAATCTTTCTTTACACTCCCGGGATTCCAAAAAAATGTCCAGTAGAATAGCAATTTGAACATTTGCTTGCCCCTATTTCCTTTCTTTTTCTCTTTCCCAAGCTGATACACGGTTTTCAGGCTTTAAAACGACCAGACTGCTTTCTGCAGTGACGCAGCGAGCCTGCCAGATAGGTGGGAGAACACATTCCACGGCTAACACAATGAGAAGTGATTGGATGGGCGCGACGTGTGCCTCAAGGTGTAGAGTCATGGACACACAAGAGACGTGTGAAACTGTAGTCATCCGCTCCGACTCCTTCCCTTCCTTTCTCCCTCTCTCTTTTTCTCTTTCTCCATTTCTCTTTCTCTTTCTCCATTTCTCTTTCTCTTTCTCCATTTCTCTTTCTCTTCTTCCTTTCTTTTCTTCTTTCTCCATTTTCTCTTCTCTCTCCCTTTTCTCGTTCTTTATCCATTCTCTTTCTCTCTCCTTTTCTCGTTCTCTCTCCTTTCCTTCTCTCCTTTCTCGTCACTCTCTCCCTTTCTCGTTCTTCCTCTCCTTTTCTCTTTCTCCTCCTTTTCTCGTTCTCTCTCCTTTCTCTCTTCTCTCTCCCTTTTCTGCTTCTCTCTCCTTTCTCGTTCTCTCTCCCTTTTTCTCTTCCTCCTCTCCTTTTCTCGTCTCCTTCCATTTTCTCTTCTTCTCCTTCCTCTCTCTCTCATCCTTTTCTCGTTCTCTCTCTTTCATCGTTCTCCTCCTTTTCTCGTTCGTCTCTCCTTCTCTTCTCGCTCCTTTCTCTTTCTCTCTCCTTTCTCTTCTCTCTCCTTTTCTCTTCTCTCTCGTCCTTTCTCGTCTCTCTCCTTTCTCGGTTCTCTCTCTTTCTCTTCTCTCTCCTTTTTCCGTCTCTCTCCTTTTCTCGTTCTCCTTTTCTCTTCTCTCTCCTTTCTCGTCTCTCTCTTTCTCTTCTCTCTCCTTTCATCGTTCTCTCTCCCTTTTCCGTTCTTCTCTCCTTTTCTCTTCTCTCTCCTTTCTCGTTCTCCTCCCTTTTCTCTTCTCTCTTCCTCTCTTCTCCTTTCTTTCACTCTTTCTCTCTTCACTTCTTATTTCTTCACTCTTTCTTCTCTTCTCTCTTTCTTCTCTCTTCTCTCTCTCTCCAGTGACAAAGTTAAGCGTATCCTGACAGTGGTGCAGTGTTCGTCACTCTGAAACTGTGCACGCGACCACACTCCCATTGCGCCCGAGGCTGTTGAGATCTACTTATCTTTCAACTACTTCTCTTTCGTAGCCCTACGCTGCACAACTTAGGCGTTTAGTATTGTTTTTTGCCTCACTCGTTTCTTTTAAATCAATGTTTGTAATGATGTGATCTTCCCATTTGAGTTCACTTCTGTCAGTCTTAGAATGGCTCTCCTCTGATTTGTTTCTTAACGGTTGTGAACATTTGTATTTTAAATTTAGTCAATTTTAAATCATCGACCAATCAATTTCGATTGCTAGTTACATTGCTTTCTAAATATCGAAATTATTGTCCTTACATATCCCCCCTACCCTTTTATGTTTTCTTTTTCCAAAGAACTCAAGTACATCTAACTTTCTTTTCACTTTGTTTCCCATACTCTTTCTTTATGCAGAATACATTCACGACCAGATTACTCTTTCCTTAACCTTTCTACATTCATCCGTGCTAATATCATTTCCCTTATCACTTTCCTATTTTCCGTTTCAATTTTCTTTTTTCTTTTTATACCTCCATCTTCCTTGCCCCAAAAAACCACTTCCAAACACAATCCAACTTCGAACGTCTTTTCGCCCACCCGCCAGCCCAGCCCCAGCCGGCGCCGCCGCCGTGCCCGCCGCGCCGGGCCATGGCCTCCTCCTGTTTCTTCCGCCGCCCAAACCCCCTGGCATCGTGCTCAAATTGCGTTAAAATTGCCCCCGCCGCCCGGCGCGTCGCCGCTACCCCGAATTACGCCACTTAAGGCAATGCCATCTGGCTCTATGAACCCCCTCGCCCCCCCAGCCCCCTGCCCCTCGGCGCCACCCGCGCCGCCGCCCGAATTCAATTTGCTCCCATTATTTCGTCGGAGCGCCCTCAGCCCGAGCCCGTGCGGGAAGCGGCGACGAGGAGGCACAGGAGGGAGGGAGGGTTTAGTACGGGGCTAGGGAGGGTGGGGGTGGGTGACGAGGAAGGCGCGCCTTTGGCGAAATCTGTGGCCGATCGTTTGGCGCCATCGTAAGGCAGAATTGCATCCTCCATGTTGTTTTCCAAGTAGTAGAATGACTAACTTTCGGGCGCCACTGTGCATTCGTTTATTCGCGTTAAAAAATATAAATAATAAGTCGAGAAGAAGTAATAGATATGAATAAGAATACCTTTTGAATATATATCTCCAATTAATAATGATTTTTTTGTTGCAATAGAGTTGTTCTATTTTGGAATATACGGAAGCAAATACAGGTTTATTAGTGTACGCCAAAAAAACTCAGCAAAATAATAACTAGCCTTCCTTAACATTTTATCAGTTTCATTTTCGTGACAGCAAAATTTCCATTACTCTCTTCTCTAGCAACAACAAGTATTTTTAAAAAAATTATTGACTTACTGGTGCTTTCGTTTTATTTATTTTTTCTTCCGTTTACAATAAAATATCAAGAATTTCCATCCGTTGTCCAAGAATTCACATTCATTACGTAATGACTAATTTGATCAAATGTCCCGAAAAAACGTTACAAATATTATATTCTTTGACGTTTTCTTGAAAACAAATTCGTTTCATAATGTGACATTGTGATTTTTCAATTGATGCAACTTCATCACAACGTGCTTTAACACACCCAGTCTAGAGAGGAACGCGGTCAGTGAGATGGGTTTTCTCTGAAAAAAATGATGCTCAGACCAAAATATATCATCAATAAATTGATATAAATTACTGATTTTTATGTGAATGAAAACCCATCAAAATTATTCATCAGTTCAAACATGAAAATGTAAAATAATATACTCATACTATAAGGATGAATAAAAAAATGCAAAGATACGTTTTTAAATAATCGCATTAAATACGCCAAGTAAATAAACTTTTGTTTTATTTGAAAAGTACTGATTCCGTACCCCGCGAACAAGATGACCTCAGAAGCACATTAAAAATTAACGAAAAGGAACTTAATGAAAAATTCGAATTTTTTGTTGAAATATTAGTCTAAATCTATTATAGACGTGAAACATGAATTTACGTACAAAATATCAGAAAGTCATTTATTATTTTAACATAATAAATTAAATTAAAATTTGTGTTTTGTTACATGAAATATAAAATTCATAAAATACCAGGTTACTAGATTTCAGGGTAATTATACTTTTTTGTCAAACTTTATTTCAAGATCTGCGAAAATATATCAGACGGTTCTATGAAAAATATCTCAGACTTTCAAACATATCTTGGAAATTCATTCGTCAACTACGAAGTTCGTTTCCGCGAATATTGGCATTGGACAGAATATGAAACTAGTTGTTCTTGCGTGAAATGAAAGCTAAGGTAAAAAGACTAACATATCTAGACCCGCAGGAGATTTTAGAACTGACATGAATGTAGCGAATGTTTCCGTTACAAATCCGCTTGCGACATTCACGACTGTTCGAGTCTCGCGGGAGTTCGGGGAGTAGAGCGCCCAAGGAAATAGGACAAATAACACGAGAACTGCACAGTAAGAAGAAAAACAAGTGTGTACTTGGCGCAAAATGGGAAGGGCTTTGAAACAATGAACATTTATTCTGCTCAGTGTGGTTCATACTAGTAGAGTGAGTTCTTAACGTTGATTCAATATGTAAAAAACACAACAGAATAAGCACAAAACGAAAAGAATAAGATTAATGTACATATAAGACAATACGTAAATTTCATTGAAAAAGTTGAATATTTTTAGGACACGTCCTTAATGCCCCCATAAAAATTCAATAATCAAATTCATCTGAGCTCATAAAGCTCAAATAATAGCCAGAACATGGGGTCATCAGTCATCAGACCCGCTCTTCCGTCTGACAACGCAAATTTCGCTACGCTCTTTTCACAAACTAGCAAAGAAATGAGGTATTTCTTGGGCGACGACAGAGGGGATTTGAATTTAGCTCAGAGGTTTCAATTTGGCTTGAGGATCTTTTACATGCAGTAAATCTACTAACATTGTTCCACAGGCTTTACGTCCACTCCCAAGGAAGGCGTACGAAGGATTTTATCAGCTATTTTGGGTTTCAGCTATTTTCACATAAAACACATTATTCCCTTGAAAGGTATTTATTGTTGTTTTCTTTCGATTTCCTCTTCTTTTCAGAATGATTGGGTATTCGATACTTTGTCTAATTAAGAATTTCTTTACAAAATATTAACATTTTCATTTGTGAATTCCGTAACATCTCACCTAACGTGTGCTCTCTCAATAAAATACTGGACGCCTCTGAAACTATGTGTCAATTTTCAGTCTCGTAATTAATGCATCATTTCTCATAATGAGAATGTATTGGTTATGAAAATACTGTATGTATAAAAATATTTACTTTAAATAAATTTTACCTATGTGCAGAAATTTTGAACACTTTGTTAGATGTTTGTTTAGTCTGTTTAAAACTATCATTTTAAATATTTTTGAAATAGTTTGTAGGAGACCTGTTGGTCTATTATTATCTATAAGGCTATTATTTGTGTTAAGCTTAAGGATGGGGATATTTGATATTTTCCCAGTTTTTTTAGAAAATAACCTGTTCGGAGTGATAAATTAAAAAAGAAACCTACATATTGGGTAGCTAGTAGTAGAGCTGTTTGGTTAACAACATAATCTTACATATAACGAAAATTGTTAAATTAATATCGCTTGAACATTTTAAAAATGCACGTTTCAAGGAGCACGTTTACTTGGGTTTTGCGTTTTAGTGGGAAAGGTCATTATTAAATCACGAATATCTCTCAGGTAAAGCCGTCGATGTCGTTCCATGCATGACGAAATAAGAACTAATTTATTTCGTGCAGCGTTTAAAATAATATAAAAAGAGTATTTAAACAATATTTTCAGATTTATATCACCATTTTTCATTTATTCCTCATTTTGAAGTTAGAAAACACAGTATACGGAAATTCTTGAATCCCAAATTTCCTCAGTGTACATTCCTCTTTCATGGTAATAACTCTGCGTGTAATTCTTTGGGAAAACTTGGCGAGTGTCTAAAAATTTAAAAGGCAGTTGAAGTGGCTGTGATTTCCAAAGCAGACTTCGAACTGAAACTAAGCCAAACTTCTAAATTATTTCAACGAAGTTTTCAACTTCCTTTATCTTGAGAATAACTTGTAGATGACTCTCACTTCTCGGCAAATGCTTCAAAATCATAATATTCAAGTATGTATTTCTCAGACTAACAAAGTATCATCCAGTTAAATGTATGGTCCCTTATGTATGGTGAAAAAAGGAGAAACGAAACATTTGTAAATGCAATTTTCAACAACATAGAAGCATTTATTCCACAAGCAATGAGAGGGTAAGTGGAACACGACTCCACAATCCCCACTTAGTCCCTATCCAATTACAGATGGAGACACGCAACAGAAAAAAAAGGAACGTATTCGTGTTCGATAAATCCACGAATAAATCGCGGAATTAGAAATTCCAACATGAAAAGTTGACACGTAGCACCTGCACAGGGGACCGTATTATTAGTTTAACTTTCCGAAAATAAAGGAGCTCAGCCTCCCACGGGAAGAGGTAATCGCGAAATTGTGCAATATTTCCGAGGTGAAAATGAATAAATCACGATTTATGGCTCGAGTTTTCCCTCCTGCGTCGCCTCCCCTATTCTCTTTCGTACGCTTCCCCCCCTTTTTTTCCTTTCTCCTCGCTCCCGGCCCCTGCCTCACCCCATTCTGGACGAGTGCCCGGGGCCTCCTCTCGTTCCGGTCTTCGCCGCCGCGTCCCCGGCTGCTTTCGTCATTCCTCGCACGGGGGCGGGGGCGGGGGCGAGGGCGAGGGCGAGGGCGAGGGCGAGGGCGAGGGCGAGGGCGAGGGCGAGAGGCGGAGGGCCAGAGGCGAGGCGACGAGCGAGGCGAGGCAGGTCGAGGCTGAGGGCGAGGCGAGCGGCGAGCCGAGGCGGGGCGAGGGCGGGGCGGTCGCCGGGGCGCGGACATATGCTTTGTTTGCGGCCGCAGGCGCGCCTTTTCGACTCGTCGTCCTCTGTAATGATCGCGGAATCTCGTAAACCGCACCCCGCCTGCCTGCCTGCAGTCTCCCCTGCTGCTGCTTCCATCGGGGTTTCGGGCGACGTCCTCGCGAGGGTGCTAACGCCCCGCCCCCGCTCCGCCCACTCGGAGGGGAGGGATCGAGTGGCTGACAAGATGCTGGGTGTCAAAGAGGGAAAAGCCGCCTCGAGACCGGGGAGAGCGGCCGAGGGGGAGAAGAGGTATTTTCGGAGGGGAGAACGAGAGGATTAGTGTGTAAAGATACGCGTGTTGCAGGGCGACCAAGCGTCTTCAAGATGTTCCGGATGCTCTTAATGTGGAAATGACGTAGTACTCTTGAAAAGCGCTTTCTCGTTTGCGGCTTCCCTTCAAGTGCTATAAATTTCTCTTGGGCAAATGTATGTATCGTTATAAGACATAATTATGTATTTAAAACCGTTGTTAAAATTAACGTATTTAAAATTTGAAAACTTAGATATTATTACATTTGGGTACAAATAGTGAATTTGCTGCGACAAAATGGTTTATTTCAAAAGTAGTTGATGAGAATATACCTATTTTATTCTCATGAGCTGATATAATAATTTACGTGGTATAAACCATGAAGACAAGCTGTGTTTTTATATTAAACTTCACTGAAATAGAATTATACCTTTAATTATAAAACTGAGTAAATAAGAATACATAAAAAGACTCGAAAACAATTGTACTTTATAATACTGAATTAGTTATATAAATTGGCGCATTAATGTCATTTTAATTAAAAATGCAAGTATTTATAGGCTGTATTGTAACAATGATTACCACAATTAATAAGTCGCCAAACTATCGAATATCACTTGCGAATTCGGGAAAAGAATGTGGAATCCGGGAAGTGACTGGATCGTAGAACTAGGGGAGAAGATTTCAGTTAAAAATGGAAGGGAATGAAGCATCGCGAGTGTCGTAACAAAGAAGAAGAAGAAGCTCGTGAAGTTTGGAAAGAAGCGGGCGCGATATCAAGAGGATGTCTCGGGGGAAGCTGAGATAT
>BOPP01000046.1:7823264-7842297 GCA_017312745.1 Gryllus bimaculatus | reverse complement strand
TGTAGGCGCCGCCCCCCACTACTACCCACCGCTGACCTCGCCTCTGCCTTAATGTCTCTTCTTTTACCGTCATCTTTCCGTTCTCGCGAATATCTTGTCTCCCCTCTCCTGCCGACCGTACCGTCCCACCGTTCTCGCAGACCCCGCCCGCTGCATCCACTCCACTGCTGCCCTACCGTCTCAACGTAAAACGTCATCTTCCCACGCTTTTCGTTTTTGTGAATATCTTGTCTCCCCTCACCTGCTGACCGTACAGTGCCACCGTTCTCGCAGACGCCGCCCCCTGCGTCCACTCCGCCTCCGCCTTCTCCGCCGTTTCCGCGTAAAACGTCATCTTCTCGCGCTTTCCGTTCTCGTGAACCGCCTCGCCTCTGTGGTTCCCCGCTTCCGTGCTGACAGTCTCGTCCCGCGTTCCTTGCAGACCCAGCGCCCTGCTCCCACTGCACCGCTGCCCACCTGTCTCTTCTCCTAACGTCATCCTCCCGCGCATTCCGTTCTCGTGAATATGTTGCCTCCCCTCCTCTGCGAACTGTACCGCAGTTCCCGCCGTTTTCGCAGCCCCTTCCGCCCTCATCCACTCCCCTGTTTCCGCGCCCGCGGCCCGACAGTCGTTGCCTTCTGCGCTGTCCTATTGGAACTCGTCTTCAAGCACTTTCCTTCCTCGCGAATCCAAACGCCCCTGTTGTTCCTATTGTCCCCGCTGACCGAGCCTCTGTCGCTCTCACCGTCCTAACTGTTCTTTAGGTATTAGCTGTACCCATAGAACGTTTCTTACCCACCAATCCCATTGCCTCTGCTCCTGCGTGGATCCCGTTGCTCCCTCCGATTCCACCCTACCACATCACTTCGCTCTCAGCGAACTCGCCATTTTCGCCTCCTTCGCGAATCGCCCCTTCTCGCCGTTCTCGCTCACCGCGTTCTAACTGAAAGTCGCCCTCACCGCCTCTGAGATTGTCACATCCCTCCCAGTTATTCGGCCATGACGTTCCTCTCGTCTCTGCCACCTATAGGTTTAAAAAAAAATTAAAGAAGAATTTGCTCTCTCACAAGTGACGAGACGGCCTGACTCGTTGCGACGAAGCGTCCCGCTCAGCGGCAAGTCTTTGGGGTGTAACCCTTGTGCGGCGTGTCTCTGCGACGTGTCCTTTGGGCATGCAGCTCATGGAAAACCCCGACAATGAGCCTAGCAAATGGCTCTCTCAACGTAGCGAACCTAAGCCATTCGTTATTTAGTTGGTTGTTAGCGATTCCGAGTGTGTCAACTACGGAGGTCATTGTTCCCCTAAGTGTAGTGCGTTTGCTTCCTCGTAGGTGGTGGTTGTCTTCCCACGCTGGAAGGCGAAATCCGACAGCGACCTACCGCCGGCTAGCGGGGTTCTCCCCCTTCCAGGTAGCACCGCCCTAGGCGAGACAAGCTCTAAGCCCCCGAACTGCCTTGTGTGGTAGTGTAGTGAATGTTAGTGTAAGTGTGTGTAAATAAGGGGTGAGGATAAGACAACCAACTACCGATCAGAGCAGCCGGCCGATCGAATTCTTCTCCAGAGTGCGACTGAGTTCGATATAGCTATGACAATTTAGTGTCTAAAATCCTATCCTCGTCGGGAGTCGAACCTAGGAACTTCAGTGACATCAGTTGATCCTCTGAGTTTCCTCTCCACTTCCCGGTTAGCCATTCGTGCCACACTCCGCCTCAGAGGTACCACACCCTGCCTCCACGTACCGCCCCGCAGCCAGCAGTGGTGACTCCCGTGCGATGCTAAGCAACACACGTTCCCATGAGTGATGAATATCTTTTGCAACGTCGAAATTTGAGACGATTATTTTTTAATGTCAGTTGGCGTTAAAATTGGTTAGTCCGTGAAATACTGGACGTTAATAAAAAGTAAATGAAACATTAAATTTTAAATGTCGTTTGTGCGGTTGAAATAGCAATTTGTACAGCCCGTCTGTACCGTTCACTCTCAAAGGTAAACGGCGGATGCGGAATACCCTCTTCAATGTACGCGCGACTCAAACAAACCGCCGTGTTAGAGAATTGTGAAAAGAACTTCCAGCCACTTTTGGATGTGAAACGTTGGCATATAAATCGCATGTGACGTTAATTCTCACTAAATATTTCGGGTGTGTTTCGACATGGCACGTTAGATTATTCCCTTTCAAATGGTAACTTCCGTCCTCCGAGACAAGTCCACCGCGTACAAACCTCCCTGCCGAGTCAGCAACTCTCGGTAGCAGCATCCCTTCCGTAGCAGGTCCTGTAACAAAGCAAGCTTCTCTATCAAAGACGCGAACTTTCCCTGTCCTATAATCCCGTCGGTCGCAAAGTTGACGGTTTTAGCATCTCCGCCACCAGTTGCGCGTCTGTCGACGAACCCAGGCTGCGTTATCGGAGACGTAGACCTCCGTCCCTCCGGTCTTCACTCCCCCTAGCCACCTCTCCCTGAACCATCCCTGGACGTGTTCAACCCACCCTGTGCCTTGGAGTATCGCGGGACTGAAGAATCGTCGCTCTGCCAGGCACGTATCTGCAGCGTCCTACCCTCTACCTCTTGGTTGCAACGCCGAGTGAGTGGGCGGGTGGCTGAGTGTTTCATGTTTTCGGACGTACGTGTCCCCTCCACTGGAATGAGAGATCCGGTGACAACCTACTCGTCGGCTTGTAGGATTGACCTCTTCCAAATATACCCCCCTCCCCAGTATGGCTTCGCCCAGCCAAGACGAGATTAACGCAACCAACCAGTTTCCATACATGTGAAGTAGAGTAGTACATGTAACTGCAATCGTGTGCGTTGGGGGTGACGAAGACACAAGGATGGGGAAGGAAAAATCGCGCTTCCTTCGTGAATTATTCGTTACAAAACTGTTCCGGTTCACGAAAATGAGAGCAACGGGGTTCAAAAACTCTATTTGGCTTCACAATGTAGCTAGTGTGGAAAATCGTTCACAGTCGGGATTCGAACCCTAGGACCTTACAATCAGGAACGCTTAAGTCTCAGCGAATGTCATCGCCGAGTCATCTCAGGTGATTTGCGACGCGGAGGAACGTACCACCTCCAGCCACGACCCGAGACGAACCAAACGTCGCTGCGAGACGCGAATCTCCACCGTCTCACCTCCCCCGGGCCGCCAGGCCAAAGGACTTAGCGCCCCCAGCCGCGAGCGCCCTGGCAGCGAGTCCCGCGACGTACAAACGTCGCTCTCGTAGACGCCCGCATCCCGGCGAGGCGCCACCCCCCTCCCTCACCCCCACCCCCGGCCACCCCGGCGGTAATTGCGCCAAAGGTCGGGGGGTCGCCGTGCATATGCATGAGGTGGCTGCGGCGGCGGCGGCGCCTCCGCGGAGACCGCCCCCCGCCCCCCACCCCTCGGTCTGATCCTCGGTCTCTGGAGGACTGCGTCGACTCTGTGGCCCCACCCCCCTCCCGCCCCTCGAGCGTGAGGTCTACCGCGTGGTGGGGGAGCGTTGGGCTGGACTGTTCCTTCAACAGTTTGCCCATTCCCCTCGTAGGGCAGACGTCTCTCTAATCCACTTGCAGCGCGGCCCATGCAGTCGCGCCGGGTGCCTCTCATTACGCCCTGCACCCTTCGACGCTACCCTTTGGGCTACAGAGGGGAAGAATGTTTGTCTTATTTTAAGGCGACGCGGCGTCTTCGTCTCACAACAAATACATCATTGTCTAGGCAGTGTATTTGATGGGTATGGTTTTCCACCTCTGAATTTCTTCTCTAAATGCTCTGTTTATTGTATTTATGGATCTTACAGCAAGCCCATCCGGCCTAGAAAACAACAAACGCAGCCCCAAAACTATTTATCACAATAAAAAAACTACACATCACCACCAGAACAATAAAACAGTCTTCAAAGGGATACAATAAAAGATTAGTCCCTAGAGGGGCACGAACAGCTTCTCAATCCGTTCAACCGCCCTCGGTGTCAGATATAGAAAATTCGCCCGTTCCTCACGATAGGCTGTGAGTTTACAACTCTCCACTAAGTGACGCACAGTCTGGGGGTCCACTAAGTGACGCACCGTACTCACAGCCTGGAGGCGGTACCACACCCCATTCGGAAAAGGAAACCGCGCATCTTCCATGTTCAGTTCGTGTGCGGTTTGCCGTCTTCCAAATATTGCGAGGCGTATCAAAGCCCGAAAGTTTTTGGCTGGTATAAAAAAAATTATGGTTTGTAGCAGATGTGTTAGCAATCCAGTATTTGTCCAATAGTGCTCCACCCTCTATAACTTCCATCTGCACCGTCACGTGGTTTATTCGTCACGAACTGCACTCCGAATGCAAACAATTTTCAAATTTTAATCAATTTACACAAATTGAAACAAATTGAACGCTACCATCACGGGGAATTCGGTTCTTGATTCATTTAGCTGTTCTTGTGATGTCGAAGTAAGAATTATCATTCAAGGAAGAGTGTTTTTTATTAAAAAATTCTTACATTATTGAAAATTCACAAAAAAACGTATATTTTCGGCCGTTACTTTTTTATCACATTCCTTCTACTGTTGTATTCGAAACCTGTTAGGATCGAAAAAAAAAAGTTTATTATATGAACATTGTCAGCTTATCTTCATAAATTCCGAGAAGCTCCTTAGAACTGATGGCATATCACGTACATACGATATATTATGGTTAATTTCTAACTCAAATAAAAATATTCCTTTAAAAACATTATATGCGAATTTGCATATACATATACTCTTATATCTGTTGATGATCAAGTAATAACAATAGAACAACAAAATCTCACAAAGTGTATGCATTCATGTTGGTATGCATGAAGACTGGTCGGGAATAGAAGCCTTGTTGAAATGAGTTCCATTAATTTTCGCATACAATGAGTTGTTCCAATTCTAATGAATACAAATGTATAAACATTCCCACATTATTGATAGAAATAGGCAAATATAGCACTACAACAAAAAGAACTGTAAAGCAAAAATTCTAGCACATGTGGGCCATTTAGCTCGTGAAAGTTATCAAAGCAACAACGGGCGGCTGCACAGTTTCAATGAAACTGTGCTGATGCGCGACTGCGCTGTGTTGAAACGAGACATATTTTCACGTTTAATAAATAGCTTCCCCCCATTCTGATGCTACTATTTATTACGCGAAACACACGGAATTTACAAATTACTTTCGCAGATAACAGAAACCTTTCAGTGCACAGATATATCTCACAGCTGTTGATGCATGTCTGGGTTGTGCAGCATACCATTAAATGGTATATAACTGACCCTTCCCGACCAACCGGTGTGTTTTACATTTATTCCGTAATAACATTTTATCTATTTCCACGTAAGCGAATTCAGGGCCTTCACACAAGTTGAAAGCGGTTTTTTAGTGTTCAGGGAAAAGCAATGCTGTTTCCATGATAGCTTGCTCGCCCCCCTCTGCGTATTCATGCAGGCACACACACACACGGAGCAGACAATCGCATTACGGGGAAAGGCCACTGACACACAAACGGCCGGTGGCCCAAAGGAAATGAGATGCAGGGAGATGAAAAGCCAGCTGCACATTCAACCACGGGAAGAGAATTCTGGGAACAGACGTATCTGATGCGTAAGATCTTCTGGGAGAGGTTATTTCAAACATTGTTTTTTTCTCAATGGAATGCGACGACATGAAAAGAAACCGCTCGACTTCATTGTGAAAAGGTGCAACTGCAAAATCTCATGCTCAACCCGTGTACTTTCTGCCTGTGTGAATTGGTAATCGGAAATTGTTAGATTATGACGGGGAAAAACACTTCAGAAAAATAAAGAATTGAGAAAATGTTTTATTTCTCCGCAACGATGACGAAGAATTTATAAACTGCCAATAGTATATAGTATAAACCATAATTATCAAATTTTTCAGTCTCCGTACACTGGATGAAATCATTAAATGAACAAATTAAAGGATAATTGAACCTGTAAAACATTTGAATATTCCGAGATAAGCTCATGATAGCTCGAGTGAGAACATATATTAGCATACAAGATTTCTTTTTCATTATTACAAATGTTTCTGAAGATAAATAATAATCTTATGTTATAAATATGATGTATATTTATCATTCTCACAAGGAGTTTCGTTGATAAAGTGGTGCTTCTTTCCTTAGATTAAATAGTCTGAAGGCCACATTTAATAGAGCAATATATTGTACGATGTAAATAAATTTTTACTTAACATTCACTGGAAATCAAGAAGTATTTTTCATGATTTAAAACTTAACATATTCGGGTGCAAGTGCTCCTATTATTTTTATGATTATTCATATTTTCGGTCGAATAAAGTTTCGCAGATAAAATGCTCGCAATAAATAATAAATAATTTTATTTGCTTATTTAAAATGAATTATAGAAGGACGTATTGCAAAGGCGGAGAGAAAACATTCTTTGGTGCCTCTGCGTAAAGAGAAATAAACTGAAAATGAATAACATTTAAACTAAATACTTTTGAATTATATATAGATTTTGTGTAGTACATTTGATAAAATAGTAATCCTTTCGAGAAAAAAATTATCACCTCAAGTTGGGAATGATAACTTCTTTATTGAAATTTAATAAGTCACTAAATCTTTTTTTAAAATAATTAACATGAAACAAATCTTAAGGCACTAAAAATACAATAAAACAATAATAACAATATGTCTTTTTTCTTTAAATTATTCGTACATGCGGGTACAAAAAGTCGAATAACTATGAAGCTACAATCACAACGTTGCAACACATGAAGTATTAACTATCCACGCTGGCAATTAATCGAAAGCATATTGCTGTCAAGAGAACTGATACGAGTAAAAAATAATACGTTTAAACAACGCATTTACCGCTAGAATATAAATTAGTTTAGGACATCAATGGCCATTCTTTAAAACCCTAACCTTTTTAAAGTGATTTTGTTATAATGGGCTGATAACAGCAATAAAACAAATTGTTGAACGTTTGCATTCCTGTTTTCGGCAAGTAAATTATTTTCAAACGGGAGAATATTATTAGCAACCGTTTACACTCATAAAATTAAAACAACAATATTGGGTCACATCTTTAACTCTCAGAAATGAAAGTTGAATGTTGTAAATTTAAAAAGTATAGTACTACATTTACAGAAACACTACGAATGAACGTACCCGACCAATACTTATAAAAATGCATCGAAATAATTTGTAAGTAGACTGGGGAAAATCGTTTGTAAAAATATTTGAATAGACTTAAATTAGCGTGTCATTTACTACAGAAATTTTGTAATTCTTCACTTCACGATTTAGTGGAGTTGAATTTTTCTTTAATGGTGACTCAGACAATTAATCTTAATTTTAAATTTGTAGACCATGAAACTAATTGCTATGTTTTCAAAAAGTATGAGTACCGTACGTTCCTCGTCTGTAAAGCAATTCTATTTTGAACCCAGCTTTTATTTTCCCCCAAACAAGCTGTACTTTCTCTTCACCTTCCACACGTTTGCCACCCTGAGAGTGAGAGTACTAGAAACTTGGATGTAAGAAACATGGATGACAAAACACAGCACTTAATCTACTAGCAGTCTTGACTTAAAAAGCTGTTATAGTGTACTTTAGAGGGTCGCAATAACACGTTTTAAAAATTCGTATGACCATTCTTAATTTTCACTTTTTAAAAATCAAATACTGGGACATTGTTTGCGCTGTATGCGTCAGAAAGTATATCGCCGTTACCACGAATAATTCAAGCATACTTGTCGTCACATCGATAAGTGATTCTAGTCAAAGCTGAATGGTAAATACCTAAAGATGAATATTGGTAGTATCTGTGGGCAAGTTGTGGCCTAAAATTTTGTACGCCTGACACACAATAATTTTCTTTAATCCTATTAGTAGGTATCACCATCACCAGCAATATTATTAACGGGTTTGAAGGTTAGGTTTTTTCACGTTGTAAACAATGACTAAAAGTTCCGTTATTTTAGATTTTTTTGCGAAAAATCTTTGGAGTCCATCTATTTTTTTTGGCGAGGGGGGAGCTCGTTCTTCTGGGTACTCTAGCTACTCAGAAATTCCCGTTTCATCCGGCAGGGCAAGCAGTACACTATACACCCTTTAACGTTTATAAATTATTCCGAAATAAAAATACACTTAAATTACTTTTTAATTCTAGTTTTAGATTAACAAGTATGCAACTATGCGATGAACTGGGAAATTTAATGAAACAATTAAGTGCAGATATGTGGGACCATTTGGGGGAATGATTGGGGAACATGTGATCGACTTGTGAAGAGAGGGGAAGCGAACCATATGGGGAAACATAGAGACCTTGAACTTGAGAGAGAACATATGAACATGCAAGGGAACACAATATAGAATCTGTGAAATATCATCTGGCGAACGTTCGTTGGAAGTTATAGTAATTATAGTAAGGAAAATGCGGAAAACATGCGAGGGAACATCCGGTGAGTATGTGAGGAAATACGCAAAGAAATGTGCGGCGAACATGCAAGGGAAGATTCGGAAAACATGCGACGGGAGCACGTAAAGGAGCATTCGAGAATAATTTGAAGCGAAGAAATTAGTGAAAATTAGAACATTTCTAGAGACTCCGACTGTGAGCAGGGTGGTCAGAAACAAACACAAACTAGAATTATGAGTAAAATAAACGTTAATAGGCCCAATTAACAGGCTCTTCATAATCGGTCTACCATGCCTCATTATAGAATTAAGGTTCTGGTCTGCCGTAGAGGTTCAGTATGAAGCTATCAACATGATTTAGAAAATGCTGAATGTTCGTTCGGGTTTAGATAGTATAATTTATTACACTAATATCGTACATCTAATTATTCGGGGAGTAAATATATGACGGGTTCGGGTATAAAACCTGATAACCTTGATGGAAACGTTATATCGCCATTTATTATATATATATATATATATATATATATATATATATGAAAGAGAACAACTTATATATATATGAAAGAGAACAACTTTTGCTTTTAGGTGTTTTAAATGGAATACAAAAAATCGACAATAGGCGGGATTAATTATACGCCGATGGAACTGTTTGAGATTCACAGCGTATGGACAGCACATGGATGAGTTCAAAAATGTTAATATCACAAAAACTGTAACATTGAGGGTTACTATTTTTTACTCCCTAGCTCTTTATTTATGAAAGTTACTTCCCCAACAGTCTGCGGGAATCGTTCAAAAATATCATTGTAAACAGAAAATTTGATTTAAACTTCCGAAAATATGTTTGTTGGACAGGAAAAAATATTATTTTAAAAAAATACTTAAACCATCATTATGTCAGTCTCTGGAAGCGAAAATGTTGTCAAAGAATATTTGGTATTATTGTCGCGCCTGTGAGTCCTAGTTCGAAAATGCCCATCATCGCCATTATGTCAAGGATAGGACATATCAATGATATTTGACAACAACTGTAGAAACATAAATATAAAAAAAATTAAAATAGGAAATACCAATATGTAAGTAATTATAACACATTAATTAACTTAATTAATTGATTGACTTCTTTTATTATAAGATCAATAATCTGGAAGGGATTTATTATTTTATATTACAAGGTTAAGGTTCTTCACATTCTCTAGACGCGAGAATGATAATCTAATTAATATACGATAGAGGGAATGTTGATGTTAATGATGGAACAATGTGGGATGAGAAGCTCCAGAAACCCTGTAGACATGTGGCGTTGTCTTTCACCAATTCCACAAGAATAATTATTTGTAGAATAAAGTGTATTCGCGTTTTCATAGCATTTGCAATTGAAACAATACAAAGCTTACGCATTTCTGCAACGCCACAACAAGATAACTGATGGGATTACGTGTAAAAAGCACGAGGTTAAATGCTAGAATTCAGGTGTATATTTAGGTCTGAGTTAAACGAATATTAAATGTCTTTGGGTTATAATATCTCTTTATTTAAAATTTAATTAAACAAGAGCGCGGACCCTTTTTTTTCAAAACACATAATCTCATCTTTAAAATATGTATATGAAACAACCAAATAAGTTTATAGGAGTGATTTTTAGACAGAGAAATCAACTCATTATAAGTCTCAATGTATGCCATAATAACTTCCCGCCAAAATACGAGACGTTGAAATTTGGATATGTTTTGTAAATTTTACCGAACTACCACTGTTACAAGTCATTAAAAATGTTTCTTTCAAACATTTATTAACCCTTGGATGTGATATAAAATTTCTAAATAACCGAGTTGATCCCCTCACAAAAATAAAAGATACAATACATCACAACATCTTATGAATTACATCAGCATGATTTTTGAGAATTCTTAATATTTTCGAACCACTCCAACACCGTCAATGTAAAAAAAGAAACACCTACGCCGATTCATCGTATGAACCTTTGAGAGCAAACCGTGCGTTTATCTCTCTCTCGAAAAAGCAAGCATCGCCAGCTAATCCAGCTTTTGACGTCGCACGGTGGCGCTCACGGGTTTCAAAGCGGAAACTAAAGCCGCGCGTCGCATTGAGACCCGGTAAGTCCGCGCTACGCCCCCGTCCACGTGTCTCTCCTCCACCTCGCATCTTGCCCACGGACCACGCCTCTTTCGAGTGCTGACAGATAAAACACGTTATCATTTACGTTTCTGGGTGAACTGTTTGGTGGAGTCGCTACCGCTGGAGATAATCTATACCTCGGGTTTCACATAAACATACTCCAATTTCATGAAGGACTGAAAACACGCGCATTTGTATGAAAAATAATAAACTTCTCAATGGAGAATACGGAAAAGGGTTATGAGTATATATTTGATACGATGAGTTTTTGAGAAAAGCTTTAAATTAATAACTTTTATCTTTAAAAATTGCTTTTACAAAACGTGATTTACAAAAATGATCCAAAAAATAGGATCAAATATAACAGTTTATTATTTTTCGCAATTTTTAATATTCGCAGTTTTGCCGTTTAAATACAGTTTTTTCACCAAAACAGTTTTCAAGAACACCTCTACATGTATCGTCTTTCTCTTTCACCGACTACATTGAAATTAAGTAAAGACGCCTACCATAGACGCAAAATTTTCGTGTTTGTAAAAAACAAAAAAAATTCACCGCCTTTCTTTCTATTGTTCATCTTTTTAACTTTCTTTTACTGTCTCTTTCACGCAAAATGGTGACTTATATTGCTTAACTATTGGTCTGCTCCCCTCTTACTTTTCTGCAGTTTTGTTGTTGTTTTTTTCTTCTCTGTTCCTCTTACACTTTCTTCTCTCTTACTTTATCGCTTACGTCACTTTTTTCAATATTGTGACCACTTTCTGGCAGCAGCGGTCCACGAAGCCTTTTGTACGTGTAACGTCGGAGACGACGTGAACTTCACATGACATCAGATACGATCGGTTCTCCTCGGAAGTGTGAAAAAAGCCATTAGAACGTCAGAGAATCAAGAGACAGCAACTTATCTGCGCTTCAAGATGAGGCGGAAAACAACCGAAAGAGAATATAATTTTCACTTGGAAGCTGACCACTTTCTCGAGCAAAGGACTCAAAAACTAACAACTGTCCAGCCAAGTACTGCAAAGCTGACCACTTTATAGTCAAAACTCGGAAAGTAGTAATTTTCAAGTTATCACTAGGAAATTCGCGGCTATAAAGTCAATGATTTTGAAACAAGTAATTTTCAAGAAAACAACTGTCAATTAAACAAGATAAACCGAACTCCTCAGTAAATGGTAGAGTTGTCGACTATAATCACTTCAGAAGGGTAAAAGTTCACTAGTGCAACACAGTGGATGGGAAAAGAATGACTGGCGTCTTCCGTATAGAGCAAGAGTGTCGATCTTCTCGAAGGTCTCAAGGGCCAGAACTAAAATCTTTAATATGGTTGCGGACCATGTTTTCATTACTCGATTGATTCAAATTTCATCCCATATTATTGAAATCGGCTGTTTGCCGGGATTCTCTGAAACGAGCGGGACGGGGTATTGAACTATGCGTGATCAGTCTCTATAATGCATGACACAGTTAAACCCATTGGGATGACATTGAATTTCTAAATTGACAAGACGAAAAATCCTTAAATCTAAACTTAATCTATTTTTCTATCAAAGGCAACGTAGATCCCGACAGGCCGCAAGCACTAGGCGCGCAATGATCTCACCCGAGACGGACGAAATAGGTTTAAACATTTGTCAAATAACCTTTCGCGAGCCACAATAAATGGCACCGCGGGCCGCCAGTTGGTCAGCCCTGGTTTAGAGGAACCAGACGGAGAAGCGCAGAACCTGCTTGCTCTGACAACCGATGTCCACGCTCAGCAAATCTCAAAATACAGGCAATGCAAAGCAGAGTACGAAATATCTCTCTGTGATAGTTACAATTTGCAACATAATGTGAAAATAACTTTAATATTTTCTTCTGCCAATGCAACGTGATGGTGAAAATAGTGTAGGAATACCCAATTCCAAGAGTGTAAAAAATTGTGTTATTTTAAAGCGAATGTGTGAAAAGGGAATAAAGGTATTGCGTAAAGAGAATTTAAAAGTATGATGTAGTAGTAAAGAGCATAATGTATATGAATACGTACGACAAAAGTGACACGTATTGGGAATTTAATAATTGCCAATAAAGGAGAATGGTTAGGTGTAATATGAAAAGGTGCAACGTGAAAAAATGAGTGTGTATAAATTTTGGTATTGGTGAAGTAGTGTTAAAGTAAATATTTGAAGATTGTTGCAGCTGTAATTGTTATACAAGATTGGAGATTTTTATGAGAAAAATATGTGTAACCGAGATGAAGTAAAAACGGAAATTGTAGGAAAGGAAATAAGATTTAAGAAACGTTCAACGATAGTAGCAAGAAGAGTGCGATGTATTTGGAATCACAAGTCAAGAAAAGAAAATTGCCAAATTTGTTTTTTTTGTGATTCTTCTCAGCTTTGTTTTATTCATTGTATAAGCTCACATCGAGAATCAAGAAAACTATTCATTGTAAATTTATTTAATGGGTAAATGTTCTTTGTTTTGGAGCAGGGTTTGTGCTTAAACTTTCCAATCATTGATGACCGTAATGAGACAACAAAATGAGTTTGTGAACTTTTTTCGTTCAACATTGTGTGTGTCTTGTACCTTATCATGTACTTGAGGCACTTTGTTGAACTCCTGGTAGATTAAATCACTCCTTGAGGTCATTGCTTGTAAAAAGTTTGTTTTTTTTTGGTTAGGTCTCTCATCCAGCTGAAAGCGGGTTACCCTTTAGGTCCCGACGGAACGCTTATTCGTCCATACACTACACACTAACACAGTTGCGGGCTTCTCTGATCTGAGGTCAACAAAACGCAAGGTTCTCCGCGACAACATACATGAGAAACAAAGGACAACCAACTGCGTGATCTTGGCTGTCCGGGTGACCCCGCGTCGAAGGCTGTGTTGCCGACGTTTCGACCATCTTTTCGTGGTCTTCTTCAGGGCTGGTATGGAAAGACCACGAGAAGATGGTGAAAACGTCGGCAACACAGCCTTCGACGCGGCGTGACCCGGACAGCCAAGATCACGCAAATGACCCTGGTCGCGGAAGCCTACGACTTCAAAGGACAACCAACCATGCCCAAGGCGGGTCATGAACCCACGACTTTCTGAACCGAAGCGCTGATTCGACACACGCTCAGTCATCCGGGTCGGCTATTGTAGGAAGCCATTTTCTCTATATTCTTTTTTCTATAACTAAAAGTATTATGATCGAGCGAACGCTGTCCTAACGACTGGTATTTAAGTGCTTGCAGTGCTTCCTGTGGATCACTTAGAAAGTTGATGAATTACTTATTTAAAAGCTTGAATATGTTTCATTAAAAATGTGTGGAATATTTCCTCCATTCAATTTTAATTTACTAATGTCGTAATCACTTTAATAAATGTAAAATGTTCGTTTACTGTTTTCCACTTCAAATTTTAATTTAATCAAAAATGTATTTAATATGTTATTTGTATGTTTTATTTGGTTTCATTTCTTCGCACGTTCTAAAAACTACAGTTTTGTATTATAATATTTTCAAGTGTCTGCATTTCATCTTTAAGACCGAATAAAGGTTTCAAATTCAGGCAGACTAACGCAATATTTTTACCTCCTTGAATAAACCCTCTCTTTTTCAGAAACAAGTATAGATTAAGACGATTTACTTGCTTTTAAGCAATGATAAAGTACAAGGGTAAGTATACATTTTCAACCAAAGGTGTATCTGTTGGTTTAAACCATATATGCGACTTCGGCGTCTGGAATACGGAATTTCATATAAGTCGTACACTATTTTGAAAATTGTAGACACAATTTAAATCGAGGTATATTGTATCTGTTTGTTTCGATCTATTAATTTCATTTCACTGCACACCCCAGTAACTACTATACACAACTCTCACAATGCCATTTTCCAGAAAATTCTTCTGCTTTTTAAACTGACTTTTGGAGAATAGCAGACATACTCTGAACTAATAGTTATTCAAAACATCAAATAAATAAACGCTATAGTAAAAGCGGTTACACGGACGAAGTTATCAATGTGTAACCTTGCTCATCAAGAATATGCAGCCTAAATATAAATTATTCCGTTATCTAGTGTTTGATCATCAGTTTAACTTCTGCGTTTGTTCTTTTGATGTTCAAATCGAAGATAAATGTCATTCGCTCCTATTAGACAAATTTAGCGTTTTAAATCATTGTTTTTTGCGTAATTGTACACTCCCAATGTCTTGTTCATAAAACAGGACTTTCTGAAATGGATGTCGATTACACGGATGTGTACATGTTGCCACTCGGCAAGTCAAGGTATTAATTCCATTCGAATACAAAACGTATTGGTTTCCACATTAACGACGTGGCATCAATGTCCAAATTAATCCACAACGCACGCCATCACATTATGCAATTCATCAACCGACCATGTATAATTGCCGGGTAAAGCAAAATACGTTATTTTAGCATTTTATACACCTATCAATCGTTATAAAATACTAAATGTAACTATAACAATAACTTATAACAACAATTTAGAAAATTAATATGTAACATGTACATGTAGAAAAAGAATAAAACAAACCTGTGTTGAAAATTATATCACTTAAAGTCCGTTTTTTGTGCTCAAATCGACCGTGTCCCTCCATCGAGCGCTGCCCACCGTTGCACTGTCCCCGTCTCCCTCACGTAGTTCCCAGGCGCCTGCCGGACGTTCTTTCGTACGCCCTGCGTAATGGGAGGCCATCACGGCTTGTTTACGCCCGTTTATACAGCCATAGCGCATGTTATTGCTAAGCACGCTCGCGTAAAGCGGACCCCTCACAACATACCCGCGCCGCCCCTCGCCGCCCCTCGCCACGGGCTCCGCCACCCACGCCCCGCCCTCGCCCCGCCCCCGCCTCCGGCCCCGCCCGCGCACACGCTCCACCACTGCTCCGCCCTCGAGCTCCCCGCCCCACCTCCCACTCCCGCCCCACGCTTCCGCCCCACGCTCCGCCCCACCGCCGTGCTCCAACGCTCCCCACCGCTTCCGCCCAACGCTCCGCAACGCTCCTCCCAAATCGCCCCGCCCCGCCCAACGCCCGCCAGCACCCCCGCCACGCCCCACCCTCGCCCCCCGCCGCCACGCCCCGCATCTCCCCCCACGCCCCGCCCCGCCCATGCCCCGCCCCACCGCCCGCCCGCCCCATATGCCCCTCCCACGCCCCGGACCCGCCCGCCCCATGCCCTGCCTCACGCCCGCCCACCTCCCGCCACACCTACCGCCCCACGCTGCGCCTACCTCCCGCCCCACGCCCGCCTCACGTCCGTCACACGTTCCGCCCGCCGTCCCACGTCCCGCCCAACGTCCCGCCCCTACACCCCACGCCCCGCCCCACACCCCACATCGCCCAACTCTACATTGCATCGCCCCCATGCCACCACAGCCAGCGCCAGCGCCGGGGCCCGCCCTGGTAATCTAGTGCGTAATTCCACCTGCTCTGATTAAATGCTGTCTCTCGAACGTGATGCACGGCGCCGCGCCGAGGGGCGCAATGAGAGGGAAGGGAGAGCAGCGCAGCCTCGCAAGCCCAGGGGGCGGCGGACAGATGGGCGGCGCGTGAGGGGACGGCGCACTCAGCCAACCGCTTCAATTGACGGTGGGGGGGGGGGCAGTACTCATGAATGCGATCGGTATTTCGGGCATGCATTTGGTGGTAGATTAGTCATAAGGGTAGTGACAATAATAAGATCGTGGTTATACGGGAGTGTTTGTAATTACCGTATGTAGCCATTGACTGGTTACAGTAGTAGTGTTAGTCACTGAAGGGAGGATGATGGTAGATGGAGACACTATGTGTGAAATGCGAAATTGGGTAGTAACGAAGTCTGGACTGGCCTTACAGTGATTGTGCTCATAATGATAATTGTCGAAAGATCGAATTATCGATGATAATTAGAGAGATGGGTGAACATAGAATGGAGATAGTAGCGATTATGCCTTCTGTGGTGATAGTGATGGTAGAGTAGAGTTTGAGATTGTTGGCGTAATTTTGTAACTGTGGTGTAATGGCGTTAGTAGCACGACAATGGATGTGTTAGTGAGGACGATGGTGTCGGAGGAACATGCGTGTTCCATTTGGGAAATAGAGGTGGCCCAAAATAACCCTGAACTGGCGTTCCTTGCGTGTAATAACGTCGATAACTCATTTTCAAAACGGTGATCTGAACAATTAAGACTAAAAGCTTCTGACCTGCAAGAGCCTCTGAAATAACACTAGACAAAAACATACACAAAAAATACCTACGTCGAGTGGTGCGCATGGCAAGAGAAGATATACTGGCCGTGAGAGTATTGATCCATAACACACAATTACACAACAATATAAGACTGAAGAAGATACAAAAGACTAGTTTTTTGGGTACTCTGAAGGTTCAAAGAATTCTTCAAAGAATCATGATCAAAGAATGATGATCAAAATAATGTATGTTGAATTTTGTATGTGGATTGTATGTTGAAACTTGTTTTCATACGAAAAGTCTTGAGTATATCTTGAAAATTGCCATCACATTCAAGGTATTAATGTCATTAATATGCTTAGAAACTTAACATTGTCTCACTACGCAAATGCTCTTCAATATATACACGGTTTCTCACAATAAATGTTACAATCTTCTAGGGCATATAGAAGGGTCGTAAAATACCACTTTCTGTCAATAAATATGTAGCGGGTAATATCACATATCGGAAGTTTCGAAGGGGTCTTTCCCTTTTGATTGTTGGGCAATTTTTGGGCAATAATTATCAGCAACAAGTAATGCATACAATTTCTGCATGCAATGACGCAGACAAGTAATGCATGTAATTACTCACTACATGTTCATTAATAAAACTGTCCATTTTAGATTCCTCCCCATGTCTTAGAAATTTGTAACATTCATTCTAAGACATCCTCTATACAATAATGATATGTACGAGAAGTGATGTCCTAAGCAAGAAGACACAAAATACTATTGCAACAGTGGGGATATGTACGACTTTAGCGGGAGTAAAAATAGTTACGTTTATTTCCGTCTGACCTTCACTTGACCCTCACCACTTACCAGCGTTGGTTTGCGTCAGAGGCAACGGTGAGTGACCCGCTCCTCTAGGTAAAAATATTACGTCTACCGCCGTCTGACCTTCTCGTGACCGTCCCCAATTTCCAACGCACTGTGTCCTATTTTCCCATTCTAGGGTGACAAAGATCGACTTTATAATTTCACTTTCGATCTTCAATTTATTGCACTGCGAAAGACTTTAATTATACTGCAACGATGGCTGCAGCGGTTTTGACAGAACAGTACCGATACGATACAGATAATAGATGTAGGTAAATTCCCATTTGTAAACAGAACAATACAAAATTGGAACGAATTGCCTCCATCAGTGCGTGAGACTTTCCCTCAGAATGTAAAAGATTTTGAAATTAGATTACATAAATTGTAATTGTGTTTATAATACGTTAAAATTAATTTCTTTTAATTATTATTGTAATTTTATGTCAAATTTTGCATAATAGATTTGATATACTAATCTTGAAAATAATGTCCAGTAATACTAAATATTGTAATGTTCCATTGAGTTTTGTATTTTTAGTAACTACTTAGAAAATGCTACCACCCCAATATTCAATGTATTCGTAAGTACAAAAATAAATATTCTATTCTATCCTAAATATAGACTTCCGCTGGCGGTGACGGAGGCGGGCCGAAGTGGCGTTTCGAAGTTCGTTTAGGGTGTTCAATTCGTGAGTCCTTTAAATTCGTGCGTCGATTCGAACGTACAACAATACTTACGACGTCTATTTCCGTTTAATTTTCAATTGCCCGTCCTCACTTACCAGCGTTGGTGAGTGACCGGTTCCCCGGAAGGCTTGCTCCTCTGTGTAAAAATAGTCACGACATCTATCTCCGTCAAAGCTTCACGTGCCCGGCCTCACCTACCAGCATTGGCTTGCCTCAGAGGCAACGGTGAATGACCCGTTCTTTAATGTAAAACTAGTTTGACGTACCTCTCCGTCTAATCTTCACTTGCTTGTCCCCACCTACCAGCGTTGGTGAATGACCCGTTCCTCCGGGAGGCTTGCACTTCTGTTTAAATATAGTCACGACATCTATCTCCGTCAAAGCTTCACGTGCCTGGCCTCACCTACCAGCGTTGGTTTGCGTTAGAGGCAACGGTAAATGACCCGTTCCTCAATGTAAAACTAGTTATGACGTCTCCGTCTAACCTTCACGTGCCCGTCCACACTAACCAACGTTGGCCTGCGTCAGAGGGAACTGTGAGTGACCCGTTCCTCTGCGTAAAAATAGTTACCGCACATATCGCTGCCTAACCTTCTCTGGTCCGTCCCCACCTACCAGCATTGGTGAATGACCCGTTCCTCTGAGAGGCTTACCCCTCTGTGTAAAAACAATCACGACACATATCTTCGTCTAACCATCACGTGCCCGTCCTCACCTACCAGCATTGGTGATAGTTACATCTACCTCCGTCCAACCTCCATCTACCAGCGTTGGTGGGAGACCCGTTCCTCCGG
>BOPP01000046.1:7794532-7823239 GCA_017312745.1 Gryllus bimaculatus | reverse complement strand
CTCAAGTGAGACGTTAATGTTATTTTGAATGAATTTGCCTTCCCAAGGATCCATCTATTTGCGTTGAACCAAAATTTGCTAACCGCCATCCATTTGAAACCAACATTTTCATCCATACCATTTAAAATGAAAATTAACTTCTAAAAAGCATTCATACATCTAGGACCCCCAGATTCTGATTCGATTGATTGATTCGAATTATTTTCTTCCGGAGCGCTCAATCACTCCCGTAAAATGCAGTGCTCCGTATTTATCACGGGGGTTGGCAGCAATGTCATCCCCTATTTAATACCCGGTGTGGATTGGTGACACGGCCCCTTTACTTTTTTAAACACATCGGCTCGCTGTTTTTAACATTCCCAGGACAGGGCAAACTCTCAAGCTACCGTAGTGCATGGACATAGATGTTTGTCAAGTAAGGGTGAGGATAAGATGAAGAAGCAGGAATTCGCAGGCCACCCGTGACCTGCTTTGTTAGGCTCTCTGTCCAGCATCACCTATATTAATCGGAGTACACGGAATCTACCGTTCAGGTGACAGCCCACGTCGCCAGAAATTCTCCTCCTGAAGGCTGAATTCGAAAACTAGCTGTATAGCTCACTGTCGAAAATCCTTCACACGTTCGGACTCAGAACGCTAGGACTTCCCGTTTAGAAGCTCTCGCAGTGACATGCACCTGATGCCCTGAGCTACTCAAGCCAGCTGTCCTTCTGGAATCGCTCAGTTGAAAATATCACCGTAATCCTGAACGCTGAGAGAATTTTTCTTGTTCAGGATCGAACCAATATAACAACGTGTTTTTCGACGTGATTTTGTTCAGTGGTCGTACGGAGATGATTCTGATTCTATTATTTTGAGTTAACAAAACTAACCAAAAGTACTATAGTTACCAAAGTATTTCTAAAACCCTTCCACGTTCAGCTACACATTTTCACTAAGACTAATAAATATACTCGTTAATTCCTGGGTTGATGGGAAAAAGTTACTTTTCCCATCAAATGGATGCGCCGATCACTGGCATGCTGATGCAAAAGTTCAAATCGGCCAAGGTACGGACTTTTCTCCGGACAATTGCAATAGGTTTTGACGCCAACACTTAGGCTTAAGTTAGTGATTAAGCAACTTCAGAAGTTCAACGTTGCAGTTTTTCGTCCACGAGAGGTTACGTCAGCCAAAATAATAGAGTCGTAGACGAGAGGAATTAAACAGCGCGGGGACTTCAAGACCGACGACACTTTTGACCGCTAAGGATACTTCGCTACTCTACATCGCTAAACCACTGCTTTCTAAACTGAAGAATTCACGAGAGGGTAAAATATCACTCCGTCTCACGAATCGGAATAAGAAACATACTACTTTTCTTGAAAGGTCCTAAGGGTTCAATCTTCCTTCAGAGGTGAGAAAAACCAAGATGAGGTGAAAATCGAGGTATGAAGCTCGGAAAAATTGGCAGAGGCATTAGAATCGGGGATGGAATCGAAAGAAGAGATGAAATCGGGGCGCGCGTAAGAAAGCAATTTAAGAAATCGAAAGTCCATTTGGAAGGTCTTGTTACCTTAGCCTTTATTCAATTTTACGGAGATAAACTAAAAATTAAACCCAAGGACCTAAAAAGGAAATTCCTATTAAAGAGACCAAGCCATATAGTACCATATAAGATTTATAAAAGCAACTGCACATACAAAAATCAATCTGCTTTATCAATTATAATGTTACATTCATTTTATTCATTATTATAAAGTTCTTCTCCTCGTGGTATATTCTTTTTGTTTGTTAGTAAGAATTCGTCATACCGAAGAAAAACGATACTAGACATGGAAAAGGGGACCAAAATGTCTGTTTTAGTTGTACACATCTTCGCTTACTTCTTCCAAAGTATTTTTGAGTAAACGTTCTTCTGATTGCACTTACGTAAAATACATCACTAAAAGTTATCAGTAGAAATATGAAATTTCTACCACCGAATGTGGATTTCATATTTTTTTATCAGTTCAAATCATTAGAAAGTTTAGTCGATTCTTGCTGTGTTATGAAGCAGGGAAAATTATTATAATTGCTCTTACCTGTAGGATTCTCTCAAAGAACACAAGTCCTCAAATTCCTCGTGATTAATGGTACTAAATGTCTCCATCATCTCTCACCTTACGGTAATGTTGCTAACATCACGTGAATCAACACATTCTAGTCAGTTCTCATTTCTTCACTAATATAATAAGCGCGACTAAAGGTTTCAAGGACCAGTGTATTGGTAGATAGAGCCCTCATCTCCATCGACTTCGAGCAATATCAATCTCTTCATAAAAACTAGTCACTTTCGTCCATCCAATTATGATTCGGTTAATGTTAGAGATTTCCGAGGCCGACCAACCCAAGGGACCGTTATCTCTCAAATGGTGCGATGTTGTTGCGGGGAGGGTAACGTGGTCTTCTCCCGCTGAGTGGCCGAAGATGGCGCGGACTGCCGATTACGCGCGTGCGGACGTGTTGCGAGGCAGTATGTTTCCCGGCCAGATATAACTCCGACCGACGGCAGCCGGCCACCAGCCGAGCGGCCTCCGCGGAGCCTGGCTCTCGACCGGGCCATACAGCAGCCGTGCACGACAGGTAGTATATGTTAAGCAGTGTGTTTTGCGCAGATGTAGTTAGGTAGTAATGGATAGGTTATCCACGCAGCACGGACCAATAGCTTGGGCCAAGGCGGAGAGGAGCTTTGCAGGTGGCGAAGGAGATACGGAAACAGCGAGGGGTTGACGCCATTCCGATCGACGAGAGGTGGTAATTGTATGTTGTTTGTAGTGATGATGAGATTTCAGACGACTGCTGTCTGGTGTTGGTGAGAGAACTAATGTTCTGCGATTAAGGCACCTCATTAGAAAAGGCTTAAAGCTAATGTTGATGACGAACATACGAAATCTGCGAATGATTTGTAGCTATTAGTAGAGCTGGACACTATGAAGTGTGTGATGGATTTAAGTTAATAATGGATGAACATGCAAAAAACGACACATTGAGACGAGTGTGAGTTGAGGTGGTGATTTACTGATAATTTAAATTGAAGTACGTGATAACATTGCAATGGAAAGATTGGCAGTGCTGGTTAGTGTTGACGAAACAATGGCAGGCATTTAGTATTTCCAGCTGAGGTAACACGGATAATTGCCAGTAATTGTGTGCTATAGCAGGGTTATTGTAATGAGACTGCCGTTGAATACGAAGTAGAGAAGTGGAGAGGATTGAAAATCGTAGTGGTGATCGTCAGAACATTATGATAGGCATTTCATGGTCGTGTGGAAGCGCATCGTGTGTGAACACCACGACGAGTAGTCAGCACTACACGTGCTAGCGGCGGCGGCGAAAGCAGCAAACTGCGACAGTGGGGTGTGCGTTTGTGGGTGGGCGGTGCTCGAAATATGATGAAACCGCAGGAGACGCGCTGACGGGACCGTGCTCGGGGCGATACGCGCCTGCCATCCTCGTCCTCCCCCTTTCCTTCCTCCCCCCACCCCGTTTCCGCTCGCCTCTTTCGAGTTCCTCTCATCCCCTTCGGGACACTCCGGCCGGCGACGTAGCGGCGCCTTCTCACAGTGGTTCGAAGCGAAGTAATTCGCGCCCTCGTGGCACGAAGGATAAAACATTTTTATTATAATTAATGGTTAGTGGTTCCAGGCGCGTCAACTGTCATTAGTCCAGTAATTATAGTGCACGTTTTCCCGGAAGGTGGCGGATATCCAACGCCGCTTGTTGGCGAGATCCAACGCCGACCTTCCAACGGCTTGCGGGGTTTTCTCCATCCAGGTATCTCACCGGCGGGCCACCGCCCCCGCCGGGACAAGCTCTAAGCTCTCCTGGCGTGTGTGGTAGTGTGGTACAAGTTAGTACGTGGGTTGGAATAGGAGATAAAAGAAGAAGGAAAGTAAGTGCGCGGTCCGTGACTCTTTTGTTAGAGTACTGCTCCGGCATTCGCCTGGTGTTGATCGGTGAAACCACGGAAAACTACCGATCAGAGCAGCTAGCCGCTAGAATTCGCCTTTAGACAGCGACTAAATTCAACCTGGCTGACAAGTTGGTGTTGAAAATCCTGTCACCGCCAGAACTCGAACCTAGGACCTCCTAGTCAGAGGCACTGCAATGATATTAGTTGACACCCTCTATCAAAACAATTAAAAAAAATCGGAGATCAAAACATATCACTTCAAAATGCTCAACATTTCTAAGACAAAATGTGATTATAAATACTTTAGTAGATTGGTAAACTATCAGTGAAGAAATACTGCAATTATTATCAAACATATAGAGTGTTTAAAAAAATCGTGGTTCACAAGACTCAGCAACGATTCATCGAACAATGAAATACGCATAAATGGAGTTGTTTATAACTAAATATTTCAGGATACAATTCAGATATATTTCTATTTGCATTTGGAATGCGAAGAAGTTCACTTAAGAGAGCTTTAAAAACCGAGATGTATCTTAGTTATAAAACTATTACGACATAAATGTAAACATAAATGTAACTTCAAATTAACTTCTCCCCAAAGCATGACACACAGTTTTTAACTGCTTTGACGTAAATAAATAAATAAAATTATTGCGACATTTTGTAACTATACAAAATTATTAATACGTGCAATGTTTCAACATGAATATTTTACGTAAAACGAAAACGTTGAAAAAATAGGAATTTGGAAAGAGACAAAAACCGGAAAGATATGACATGAAAAAACTGAATTACTTTCTTTTCGTGTTTTTTACCAAACCACGAAACATTTTAAAAATTGCTTTACGTGATGATGGATGTTTATACGTGATTGATGTTGATGTTTAGCCGTTGATTTTGAGATGTGAAGCAAAATGTTCAAAGTTCGTCTTTGTCGTTTCGCCCGTTAGGACCCACTGTGCCGCAAGGGGGCGCTGGAAGCGACGACGCGACGGTGGCGCTGCCTCGTGGGGAAAAGCGCGGAACCCTCGCGGAAGCTCCGGTCCCACCGCGCGGACTGCTCTCTTCCTCTGAGGGGACCCGTCCCCTACTTCCCCCACCCACCCACCGACCCCCTCCCCATCTGCCCGTCCTAGGACATCCGTAGGCCCATTCACAATGCAAACGTGCGTCTAAGCACTATGCTTATGTTTCACCATTAACATAAGTGATAGACTCAAGTATTCACAATGCCTAACATAAACGTAAGCAAAATAAAGAGTTTCTATTGGCTGCGAGACATTCTGGTTTACTAGTGGTTGGGTGTAAGAATCGATTTCAAGGTATCGACTTTGTCCATGGCCCATATGGCGTTAGTTCGTCTATCTACTTTGCTCCAATTTCGATTCTCGATTTTGAGTTACCGCTCTGTGAATGGTTCATTTCTTATGTCTTACTTAAGCATAAGCGCAGAATCTTGAAGCTTGCAGCTTGCAAGCTTTAAGTTAACGTCTTGCGTGTTATGCTTATGCGAACGCATTGTGAATGAGTCCGCTTATGGACGTAGTTCTAACTTCTACGTTAACGTGATGCTTATGTTTATGTTTGCATTGTGATTGGGCATTCAGTCATCCCGCGCCTACGGACTGCACGCAACCTCCGGGAACGACGCGCTGGGACGATGCAATCGAAAGGGCTGGGAACAAAACTATTAAGAATCAATGATCATATTAATTTAAACTCTCAATAGAATACAAGTTATAAAAGATTTATGAAAATCAATTATTTCGCACTAGGTAAGTATTTTGTTGAATAGCAATCTGATTTTGTTTCTTTCCTGTAAGTCTGTGATTAGTTGTATTGAAATATGTTGTGTTAAATGAAATAGGTTATAACTGAATTTGACGATTTTGATGTTCTCTGACAAAAGCAATACTATTCGAGTAGACGTTAAGATTACACATGTCTACAAACTAAATCAAGCACACTATTTTTTTGTAATCTTTTATTAAGTTTTTTTTATTATTTCTTTCGGCATTTTAAAGTATCGATGATCGAGATGATACGTATCCCAGTCTGGTGAGGCTTTCCTCTGCTAGTATGTCATATTCATATGAACACATACATGCACTTGGCCTCTCACTCTCTTACTCATTTCCCACGTACGCACACAACAAAAATACGGCCTTAAGCTGTAATTGAATTTCAAAGAAATGCACTTCGTATCTAGTGGCATAGAGGAAACGAGATAATTCAATTATAGATAGCAACGATTCTGCATAATCAATTCTTACCACATTATAAACGATAAGTTTGAAACAAAATTTGACCATCAAAATTAAATATTTGGCCAAATAACTAAACACTTTAAGCTCGTTTATGTGACTAAATACGTAATGAAGTTAATTAACATTGACTCTTCCTTAAAAATACTCTGAAGAATGTAAAAATTATTCCAGAATTTGTCAAGACGACATATTTGTTAAAATTTCCGAACTTCATGAACACTGCTTGAAATAAACCAAGAAAGTATTAAAAATACACGAATAAAAATATTATGTTATAGTTCAGTTGATTATTAACATAATATGTGTTACATTATATTGTAGTTTCTGATCCAATGATCTCTATCTAAATAGCGTTGACGATTAGGTGGTGCGATTCTCTTATTAACAAGCGAGAAATGTAAGCTTTGTCACCACTAGAAATTTCACATTTTCAACTGGTTTCCCCAAAAATAACATTTGCGTGTGCGTGTCTGTGGATCGGTTCGCTTAGGAACTTCAATCCTGAGAAGTTGATCAGACTTGGTTGAACCCTTTATCTCACTGGATTGCAAAGAAAGGAGGCAGGGTGTATGATTCTAGTGCATTGTTGGCGTTCAGTTAAAGTTGGCCGAATAAAAAAGAATGATAACAGTAACGCTCTTGCTGATCGCCCATTCTAGTGCAGTATGCCTCCGTGAGGGGGTGTGGTGCGACGGGCCGCACGTACTCCGTGGTCTCGCTTGAATCTCGAGGGAGGGGAGGAGAGGGGACGGCTGAAGCACGTCGAGAGAGGGAAAGGGGCCAGGAGGGGAGCAGTGGAGCACGCCGAGAGGGAAAGGGGAGGGGAACGCGAAGGGGAGGGAGAGGACGTGCTTGGGCCGGGGCAAGGCAGGATACCTTGGCGATGGTCCGCTCTCAGCCAGGGTTTCTAGGTTGGGCGGAAATCCGCTTTCGGGGCTGGAAAACGGCTCTCTCTCGCGGAAAAAAATTGATTTCGTGGAATAGAGCTCAATGGGCGGAAATGCATCAAACCATGTGCGGTTTTGAGTAGTTTCTCAGATTACGACGAAATTATCAAAAAATAACCTCAATGACAGTTAGTTGGTGAGTTTCATTTTTTTTAGTTTTTAACATTATAATAATTTTTATTAATAATTTGTTAATTCGCTCAAATTTACTGTCAGACGTGAATAATGTTAGTTTTTAGTCCTCTAGTATAGGGTATGTAACTCATTTGTTGTGCACAACGTGCGTATATATCACATTGGCAGTACTTGGAATTAATTTTAGAACAGGTCATTTAAAATTAGTTATCTTTTGGAAGTACGGTTTCACTACCATCGTCTTCTGTTAAACCTTACGGAATAAGCATGCATATGTACGTATTTCTGTGGTAATCTTTGTAAGCACGGATATTTGAGAGGAGCAAGGAATGTGCAAATATGCAAGTGTGGAAATTATTTTATTTCTTCTGCCTTCTTATATTCCTCCCATCTGCTGTTGTCATAAGAATAGACATAACTAATTTTTACATATTAAGATATAAATAATTATTAGAAAACGTGTAAGCTTTTCCATAATATATGTATTAATTACAATGTTCAAAAACAAAAAGAAAAAAACTAATCAAGCGTTTCATAGGGTAACTACCTCAAAAGAATGTATAGTATAGTATTTTAAAGCAAATTCAAACTTCCCGCGCATCCATCTAACGCGGATGTTTGTACAAAGCCATCTGGCAACCCTGCTCTTGCCCGGCCCCTTAGCAGCAGCCGCCGAGTATCGCAATAACGCAGGGCGATGCGAAGCTTTCAAGTGCTCACGCATTAAGAAATATGAGATAGATTTGTTCGATCAGTTTTTTTCTCCAGGTGAACACAAGCGTCGTGTTCATACATCAGCGCGTTTAACTGTCCCGAAGGAAGTCGGTCAGTTCCAGAGTTTTCGAGATGGGTAGTACGTGATCGTGATTACCCGTGTTATGAAGTCTATGCGCGCTAGAACATTACGGAAATAGATCTATACTGGGCAGGAGTTGACGCAATCTTACCAAAACTATTGATGCTAAACCAGCACGTTATTTCGTGCAAAATTATGCGAAAAGTATTCAAATTTTCGAAATAATGTACAGAAACTTATTTCAAAACATATCTTTAAGGAACAGACTTAATGAGGGAAAAATCTCTATTTTCATAATAATTGTTAGAAGATGCTAAAAAAGTTTGAATTTTTGCAATTTTCGAAAACTGGGAGTTTTTAACGAACATGAATCCTGCACCATTCTCTTAAATGTATTTCACACTATCCAACAACAAAATTTAATAAAAAACAATGGATCCAGTTTTTTTAATTGGCACAATGTCTCAGAAGCTTTCTTGTAAAGTACCCCACAAAATTAAAACATCAGTTTCAAAATCAAGGGGCCGTGACATCAGCCAGATCAATTGAAGAATATCAATTTTGGAGAATATCGGCTGAACGGTTTAGCCGCTAGAGTTATTCACAGCCGGACTGACTGAAGGACGGAAAAACTGAGGTTTGGTCGTCAGTCGATTTTTCAGTATCAAGGACTCACAAAACATGGACTCTAGTTACACTACGTTTTACATAACTTTTTTCCAATGTTATCGACTGGATGTATCCCCTTTTTCGTTTACAGGGATCTGTAATAGTAGTTTCTCTGCTGAAAATACGCGGCTTTTTCGCACAGGATTACATAACTCTCTCCTCTCTCTTTTTCTACTCCGTAGCAAGAAAGTAAAAAGCACACGCTTTCGCCCGAACAATATCTACCAATGGACGTGCCTACAGCCGACAGCCACTTGAGAACGGAGACCCAATAAATCCTTATGTGCCATGTCGAGACTTTTGGTGCGACACTACAGGTAAGGTAAATAAAAAGCCTAGAAAGACACAAGTAAAACTTCATTTATTATAAGAGCTTCTTTGCCAAATTTGCTTCGTGAGTTCGCATTCATAGAGAGAATTTTGAGAGAAATTCATTGAAACTCTGATAAAATATTTCAATAACCAAAATCATATGTATGTTTACCATTATTGATTTTATATCCAAATATTGAAAAGTGAATATGTCCAATTTCTCAGGAACTTTCAGTCAATTGAAGTTATTAAAATACCCCTGTATCAAATCCTACTTTTTTATATATATTATCAAGTATTACAACAACGTGTTTGGATTTATTTTGTTTAGTTTTGGCTATTTAGGAGTTTATTTTCATATTACCAGAGAAAACCGATGTTGGTCAATGATTTATTTATCACAATTATCTACTGAATAGAAACAAGAATGAATACTGTCTATAACCTACAGTAATAAATAGAATTTTATTTACATCTTCATGTTGCACCACTCTGATTCATTGAATCCTTAACTCGCGTCGTCCTACCCGTTCAGCTTCATCAGGCACTGACATTCTTGAAACTAGTATTACCCGACAAGTTTGTTAAAAAAATGGAGTTAACATTTCAACGTATTTTAAATTAAACACGATTTAAATTCATACCTTAATCCTCAAAACTCCATTGAAAAACTATTTTTGAACAGTATTTTGAACATTTTACATGTCTGTATTTGCTCCCGTTGTATTCAAGAAATACTCATTATAACTTCAACTCAACCTCCATCAACCAAACCATAGGTTTACTCAGGATCTATTGAAGTTAATTATGTTTCGTCCAACATCTTCTGTAAGCACAATTAAACTACAAGGGGAACTGCTTACGAGTAAGGGCTCTCGACTATCCTGGAGCTTCCTAGTAGCAAGGTCTACGTCGGCAGAGTACAAAGCACTTGAGAGGAGAGAGGGTATCATCATCAAAGAGGCAAGTTCATTAGCGGTGAGCCCTCACAAAAACTAGGTCAAAGTATAAGTTGATCAAACATTGTCGCAAAAGATTGCAAACCAAACAAAATCAGGCATTTGGAACATCAATTTTGTGATTTTATGGAATCAATTCTGGAAAAGTAATGAAGTAAATTTTCAGTAAATAAACATGAGAAAGTAAATTTTAACTGAGAATTTATTACTGTTATCCATTATGATAGTCCAAACAAATAATGAACACTGCAACTTATTAATGTAAAATTATCACTTTAATTTATATTTGGAAAATAAATATAATTTAAAATTCAATACTGCTTTAACTATTTATTACGAAAAGCTTCGTTTGGAAAAAACTTGGTATAAAATGCAATTTTTTTGGGTTTTTTACTACAAATTAATTCGTATCGAACTTTATAGTGAAACTCTAAATTTGCGTATCACATTCTTCTCAAGGTCATTCTACCAAAGGTAATACTACGCTAAAAACGTCAACTTTCACCAAATGATCGCTTTAAAATATAGTAAAATAACTAAATATATGAGAAACAAAAAAGAAACTATGTTAGTTTATCATACATATTAAATTATGGTTATGCTAATTTCAAACAGTGGGATGCATTGCTGAGTTTATTTCATTTGTGTCGCACCTCGTTCCCAACGTTATATATACCAACTGTTTACTTCATCAAAATATCATACGCCAGCTCATTACTCCATTATCCCGCATGCAACAGAGCCAACCACATTGAAAGTGTAATAATAGAAGGCTTCATCAAACGCATGAAAAATGTATGTGCGGTTAACATATCACAGTTACAAGTTCGTTACATTTGGAGTAAAATGTGTTCTCTGTTACGACACATCGCTCTCTGTGCTCATGAAATAGAGTAAAGTAGTTCACATTCTGCTCGTAAAACTATTAATTTTTACTATTTTTATATTTTAATAGCATATAATCAGTGTCGAATCTATATTGGTTGATTCGGGGAACACGTTTCTTCAGAGGTCCCTTTTGCTATTTCAGATGTAGTCAGATCTGTAGAAATTTACGTGATTCTCGAAAAGCTTCTATGACTTTTCAAAACGTTCTCAAAATAAGCCAAAAATTATTCATTTAATATGCTCAAATTGAGCAAATTGCATTTCACAATATGGCATATTATTTAAACCTCCCAAATTTCAAAAGTTGGCGAAGCTCAGTTTTTTAATCTCTCACGTCACTCACACCATTAAAGCGAAAGACTTCTTGCAAATATCTACAATTTTGTATCATTAAATTATTTCTCTACACCTTTTGATTTTCATTTCTCTACACATCAGTTGATTTTACAAAATTTAAAATGAAGAAAAATTTTCAAATACTAATAAACACATGAATATTATAAAAAATATTAATTTACTCTATGCCTTAATAAGCTTTACATTTTATCAGTTTCTTTTTCGAAATAAGCAATTTTGTATATTATGTGTTGTACACAAATAGGTATAAGAGTTTGTAATTTTTAATATTTTAATGTTTATTATTATCATACTATTGACAGCAAAATGTTGTTCAGTTTTTTCCATACTTTTCTATCGTTAATATGTTATTATTAAACTTTTGTCAACAAACAAAAATTTGCCCATAATGAAAACTACAAACAACACGATTACTATTACGTCCATTAATTATCTCACATAATATCCTCATAGTTATCATTTCAGTTTTATATATAATGTAATAATAAAAAATCTTTCTAAACTTCAAATACCAAAGATTATCATTTAACTTCTCCACATTCATTTCACCAACACTCTTGGCAAACTGTAGCTTTTGGACAGCAACAAACGAAACGCCACGATTCTAAAGTTGCTTCTTCTCGCAAGTCCCTCGAGGCTGGCGAAGTGGCTTTCAGCTTGCTAACGCTACTCTCTCCCGTACCACCGATTTCTCTCTCCTCTCTCTCCCTCTCTCTCCCTCTCTCTCCCTCTCTCTCCCTCTCTCTCCCTCTCCCTCCCTCTCTCTCCCTCTCTCCCTTTCTTTCTCTCTCTCTTTCGGTCCCCTCCTCTTCAAGTTTTCTGCCCATTTCCCACCCGGTTCCCCCACTTCAACTCTGTCACACCTTCGCTTCATTTCCACCTACCTCTCGTCACACCTGCAATACACGCACGTCACATCCACAATTATTAAATCCAACCCTCTCCCAATCACAATTCACCACATCCCACCACTTCACCATAACACTATGGCATTGCCACATCGCTGCTGCATCCCCGCCATAAGCTCGTTACTACATGCTAAAACGTCGCCGTGCTCCCATCGTCCCTCCATCACATCCCCCTTGGCCACCCTTCACGACCGAATAACGTTCCTAATCCCAAAAGTCCACCTTCCTTCACCTCCCCCACAGATGTGTTTCGTTCAGTTCCACCATCACCACCACTACTATCACCGCCACCACCCACACTGGTACCACCATCACTACTATGACACCACCAGTGTCACAGCTTCCACCACCCCCACCCTAATCACCCCACCACAACCCACCACCGACCACGCTTATCAGCACCACCACCGCAACAACTCCTTCACCACCACCACATTCAGTCACCCCTCACCATCTTCGGCCCCACCACACCTCACCACCACCATCACCCAACCTCCTCCACTACATTCTATTAGCCAACATATCTAATCACCACCTACCCGACCATTACCATCTGCTAAGTCCCGTCCCCTGTGCGCGCCCACCCTGCCGCCCTGGGCACACCCTTGCGTCGCTAGCGCTTTTGCCCACAGCGCGTCGCCATAATTGCGTGCGCGCCCCGCCCCGCCGCTAGGGCCACCCCGCGCGGCGCGATCGCGACGCAAGTTAAAATTGCGTCCCGGTGAAGTTTTGAAGGCGCCCGCGTTCCCGCGCCTTTTCTCCTTCCGAGCGGTCCTGCCTGCTCTGCCCTGTTCTGTCCTGGTGAGGTTTTCGAAGCGGCCCTGCCCCGGCAACCGAACCGCCCACAGGACGTAGCGGTTGTTCGTCGGTCCTCGCGATGCTCCTCGGTAGCCTTCGTCGAACCGTAAGATAGCTACCCAGCCTGTCCGTACGTTTTTGTCGCTACTTTTCGAAGTGATTCGTTCATACGCCTCCATGCACCAGGTTCGGCTGTTGTGAGTTGTTTAGCGTTATACTACTTGTTCGATCTCAATAATGTGCGAAAACTACTTTAGTCCCATTCTGTTCTTCCCCATATCCAACTTAATTCAAATCAATGATACCTTGTTTATTCAGGTTCGGAATCACAGGCGTGCTATATTACGGCCTAACCAGCTAATCAGGAGTTTTGCCAAGATTCATTCTGCTATTTGGGAGCAAAGGAGGTATCACTCAGGGGACGAAACACGGAATTAAAATTTAGGCTCAGAGGATTTTCCTTAAACTTCAGGATCTTTACGCGCAGTGAATCTATGCAGGGACAAACCGTGTTCATTTCTTTATTTATTAACTCTCAAGGAAAGCGTACTTGGGATCGCGAATTTTCGATATATTGGAATGGATACTTTACATTTTAACCACGATGCTGCGCGATACAACAATTATTCTAATATCCTATTTTATGCCAGACCTGAGACTACAGCTTATATTTTAAGCCTCTTTCCCCTATGGTTTTTACAAACAGATATCCGTGCCAGTTGCATCTTTTCGATGCCTATTAGTTTAAGGGCACATTTTTCGCATATGTTCTTGATACTTAATCATTTTCCCGCATTTTCACCAATTATACACCTCACATATCGTTTTCTCTTCCCATAATCTCCAAACCGTTTTTTTTCTACTTCCACCAAACTCAAGCCATACCCACCACCGGTCATTTCTCAAATATTTCACCGCTTCACGCCCAATCCCGTTCCACGCGCTCAAAGCCGCGCCTCTCACTTTCCACGCACCGCTTTTCGCCAGAGCGCGCTGCGTTCGACTTGACGTGGCGCGGCGCGGCGCGTTACATGTGTCCAGATTAATTACAAAGTTGGCACGTCTGCAACAGCAGCGCCGAGGCGACGAAACGCGCTCGAAAGTCTACGCTGGGTGGGCTTGGGGAGCGCCACGGCCCGAGTATAGGAGCGGGCGGGGACAGAGAGACGGTACGGAGAAGGGTGTGAGGGGCACGGGTGGAAAAGAGAAGAGGCGAGGGTGGGGGGCGGGGCTGGGCGAGCGGGGGCAGAGTGGGGCCGGGGCGGACCGACGACTGGTGTGGATGGGAGGGGAGAGGGTGAGCGAGGGCGAGCGGGTGGAGCGGGGCGGAACCCAGAGGCGTGCGGCGATGGGGGCGAGGGCGGGATGGGGGCGAGCGGGGAGGGAGGGCAGGGCGCGGGTGGAACCAAGGGCCTGCGGAGGCGCAGGCGGAACAACGGGCGTGGTGGAGCGCATGTGAGGGCGGGTGGAGGTGGGCGGGGGGAGTCGTGGTGAAGGTAGGGTGAGCTTGGTGGGGCGAGGGTGGAGGTGGGGCGAAATCGAAAGGCGTAGTTAGGGCTAGGCAGCGGGGTTAGAACCAAGGAGGCGAGGTGAGGAGGGATGGGGCGAGCGGGGCGGGCTGGCACTGGCTGGGTGTCGGGAGGAACCACGGAGCACTGTGCGGGAGCGGCGGAGTGTGGGCAAGGGCGGCGGGGTCGTGAACGGGCAGGGCAGGCTGGAACCAAGGGGCGTGGTGGGGGTCGGTGCGGGCCGCGGCGCGCGGAGCAGCGAGGGGCAGAGGGGTGGCGAAACGACTAATTGCCTAGCGGCCCCGCCCCCCGGCGACTGCGGGGCCGCGGGCCGGGGGCGGCGGCGACGGCGCCTCCATAATTGGCGACTGTTTGGCGGGCGCTACCCGCCCTCGGCAGCGGCCGCCGTCGCCCGCGGGCCGCGCCGAAACGCTTGGGGGCAAACTGCATTAATTGCGCTCCGGGCGCCGACCGGCCGCCCACCGCCGCCGGCCGCCGCCACCGAGCCCTTTGTTGTTTCGCGCCCGCCCCACCCCGGCGCCTGGCCACGGTCACCGCTTTTGCCATTGCTCACAATACCCTTCGCCCCACTCGGTCCACGCCTGCCCCTCTCATCCGATCTGTTCGACTGTCTTTCACGATCACCATCCACTCTGTATGTTCTCCTTACTATGACCATTGCTCTGACTAATTCATTTTGTCTCTACAGCCTGATCCGCCAGAATCCGCCTACCCTTACTTCTCTCTCCGTCTTCCGTATCTACCATAACTTGTTCCTCGAACGTTGTCCAGGAATCTAATCTCTCCCACGTACCCCCATCACCTTAAAGTGCTCTACTCATTGCTTATATTTTCTATTCTCCGCCTCCACAGCCCCTGCCATGAATCAATTGCCTTACCTTCACCCTATGCGTTCTGTTTTCACGCCCACTTCCGCCCTCAGTCCGGCCTCCGCTCCAGCCACAGTGTTCCTTCCACCTCCTCGCGAATTCCGCCTCCGGCCACGTGACATCGTTCTCCGTTTGCACCCCAGCGGACCGTCGTAGGGGCGGGGCGGAGCGGGGCGGAGCGGGGCGGAGCGGGGCGGAGCGGGGCGGAGCGGGGCGGAGCGGGGCGGAGCGGGGCGGAGCGGAGCGGGGCGGAAAGGTGGCGGCGCCCGCAGCACGGCGCAGAGGAGAATCGTTTGCGGCGAAGAGTATTGCGCCACCTGCTGACGGTTATTCGCCCACCTGCCGGAGCGCGTGCGTGTGTGTGCGTGCGCGCGAGTGTGTGTGTGCGTGTGCGCGTTCCGGTTCTCAATTGCTACCCACTCCGCCGCTCGGAAGAATATTGGGTCCGCGCGTGGATGCACGCGGGGAAGTAAAGTTGTACTGCGCTGCAACTACCGAGCATATCCCAAGCGAGCGCTGTAAAAACCTTGTCTCAGTAAGGAGCGCGAATGTTGCTGTACCGTTGATGCAATCTGCTCACCGCGATGAAAACATAGAGTGGATGTATTAAATATCGGTATTTCTGGCCTCCAAACTCGTTTGCGTTTATGAATAAGTGGCTGTTTGTGAACCCTATTTAATTGCCAGTGGTACTACAAAAATTATTTTATTTACTGATTAATGGGTTTTTATCGCAGATTATTTAACTCAAAAATTAAATATTCATAGGACTGGCTTTTACATGAAAACTTTGTATTTAATGATAACTATCAAGTGACAAAGACGAAGATTCTTAAGGGAGACAACATTCATATTTGATAAATTAGCGTCCTGAATTTAGCGTTTCATATAACTGAAAACAATTATCTTATACCTTTTGGAAGCTTTTTGAGGGGATATACTGATTGATAAACTAATAAATGGGGTTCATCAAAAGTCACATACTCATCAAGACCAAATATTCTATTCTTTGATTTACTATTTTCTTTACAAAACGTTTCAAAAAGCATTTCGATCGGTAACTAGGATGATATTTTTTGTTCATTTGTATTACTTCTTTTATGCGTAAAGTTGTATCTGATAAGCGAAGCAAAACTCTTAGATTTCTAAATGTAAATATATTTTTCATTCTCCGCATATACTAGATTTGTATGATGTACAGGTTAATTTTAAAAAAACTGTTTTCTTTTTCATTCCTCCAACTCTTATTAAAATGCAATTTGTTTAATTAAACAACTTAAAATCTTCGATTCGTGAAAGAGAACTAGATCTGCGAACCCGATTTCAACGCGTAGAATTTTCTTGCAATATTATAGAAAATGTAACGAATCAGTGTCTTACGGGCATATTCAGTTCCACTCCAATAAAGTAATATGAAGCCGATCTTACTCTTGTCACAAAAAGAACTGAAAATACCCATCAGCCTTGAATCAAATTTTCTTATGCACACGTACAATAACATAAATATGATCATGTGAGAATGAGTCGGTTCATATTTTAACAACAGAAACTGATCGGTCGCCTTTCAGAAGTTTTAAATCTACTTTTTGTGTAGTGTACTACTTTTGTCATCTTCCAGTGCATTCTCATTGTATCCATATTTTGTCAAATATGGGATCAGTATCTCTTCTTTACGTTGAGATTCAGTAAAAAAATCAAAGCAAGTGCTCAACTAATGACTACATGCATCCTTTTAAGGTTTGCTTGTTCATTGCTGTGTTCACAGGCTTGAAACAAAATACGAAACGGTAATGTTAATACCCTTCTGGAGCTTTCTGATTCTTTATGCGCGCGCAGGCCTTTTGAGTACTTTATGGTCCGTTTTAATACCAACACAACAAATACATTTTTGTGGATTCGATTTATTAAACTTAAAAACTAAAAAATACAAGAAATAAATGGAATGATGCTCAAATAAGTAATATAAATCGTTTTACACTTCATGTTACTTAGTTCATGTGAAAATTGCAATTTTGTAATATTTCCGTGAATTTATATTTGCCATCAGCAGTACTTCGAGTAGTAATGATGTATAAGGCACATCAGCTAGCATCCTCGAAATATTACTTTTTGATGTTATGACAAACTCGAAACAGTATTCGGCAATAGAGACAAATAACACTAAAGTACCATTTCATCAGCGCAATTCACACTGTTACTGACACTGTTATAAAATTCTCAAATACCCTACAAACATTTTCTTATATTTATCCAGCTTATGCAGAAACTCCTCAATATTATTTCATTCTGTACAAACTAATCAGTCCAACAACAATTATGCAATACTAATTAGATATACACTGTTTTGTTTATGAGACATCATTTTTACAAATAATTTCAATCAGTCTCTTCACTTTACACGCAAGAATATTTTTTTTATCTTCCAATTCTCTTTTCAGCAACGAACTAGTAAACCACAAAGTTTTGTGTACTCCACGGGTGTTACTAGACGTTTTCTCCCCCTCAGGTGACTTCCAACCCCTCGGGACAGAGGCTCTCGTTTTTGGAATTCGCCCTCGGGGCAAAACATCTACTTAACGCCCTAAATACATAAATAACTATTTTGTCATTAATGAAAATTTTGTTTCAATTTATTTTAATCAGAACTGTTCATTGTGAAATCAACTTTAATATGTATCTACGAACAGTGAATATCATTCCCAATCTTTGATGAAAAGTTGCTTTAAAACCAGTGAAGATATAGCGCCACTACTGCAGGCTACATATCACACTCTGCAACAGCACTGCAGAGTAAAGCTGTTCTGGCACACCCCCATTTATTCATTTACCTCCAACTGTAAAATAGGGAAGGGGTTTACTAATTCGGAAATGAACAAATGGGCACGGCTTTCCGCATTAGCCGCGAATGCCCTTCAACTACGAAGCCAACCGAGAGGCGTTTGCTGAAGCTGCCCTCCTGCGCAACGGCCGAGTGGCAGAGGAAGACCTCTTATCTCTCTCCCACTCAATATCCACCCGACCACAATCGAACTCAATGCTGCTTTAACCACCGCACACCATCTAAACCTACCAACTTCTCAGAAACATGGTTCTTTCTTTCTTTCTTTCTTTAAAAATCCATTGTATGAATACTTATATTTAATTGAAGTGTAATGTGTGTTTAGAAAATGTGCTGTGAATATAGGAATATTATGGGATGAGGATTTTCTACTTTCAGTCATTTTTCATCAATTTTTACAAATATTTCATTTTTTACATATTCCCATCATTTCTATTTCATTACATTACATTTCATTACAATTTCACGTCATTTCTAACATATTTTTTATGATTTCATCAATTTTAATATCATTTTAATGGTACTTGCTACAAATGATATTTACGGGATGCAATAAATGTTCGCCTCAGAATTTCTCAGTAACCTATTCAATTTCTTCGCTTAAGAGTTGTAATGACAGCCGTTGTGAGCACAAAATCTAAGGTTCCCCTGACGCCTATCAGGATCATTGTCAGTTCGACCGATTTCGGAATAATTAATGACAGAGATTTCGTGGTAAAAAAGGTCCAAAACAAAAGTTTACAAGCTGAGTTCACTTACACGATAGAAGAAGCCTCAATTAAATGAGTACATTTTTATTTATTTTTTACATCTGCTTTATTTGCAATTTGTTTCTACTCGAACATTGGCAAATAAAATTGTACATACATTATTGACATAAAAGAAACATTCAATACTGTTTTTTTTCTAAAAAATGGTTTTAAAGTAGTTTGTCCAATTCAGAGAGAAGCTTGATTGTTGATCTTGAACTGGTTTTGATAAATATTTTTACGTAATTTTTCTTTGCTTTTAGGTCATTTTAAAAAACATTTTATTGATATTTTTTGGCGATTTTTTTAATACATCAAAATCCGCCCTAGTTAAAAGTGTCACAAACGTATGCGGAAGCGTACTTTTATGCGCTTTTGGCCCTCTCTTCGTCGCCCATGCGCCCAACGCGTGAGTGGCAAGGGATTTCTCTTGCACCGCTCGCACTCGGTATCTCGCCGGCCGCAAACACGGCTTGGGCAGCGCGCCCGCCGCATATCCACTACCATAACCCGCAACGCCAGCCCGACGTCTACCGTGTTTCGTGATTTTCTCGCGAGCGAATACGGCTTTCCCGTTGTTTGCCCGCGGCGGTGAATGTTTACCAATACGCTCGTATGGCAGCGTAAAACGAGAAATATGTGCACGTGCGTGGCGCGCTATAGCGACTCGTGCGTAAAGAGGAGTATCTTGTTACGAAAAGCTGAAGTAATGGTCATGAAATGGTGTTTGGAAACGTTTTGTTGCCGAGGAAACTCTATGCAGTTTCTTTATAATTACAGTGACCCCTTTGAAAGTTCTTTTTTTCATTTTTGTTTTCGTTGCACTGTTTTACGTTGGACTCTTTTTACTTCAATGTAAATAATTACAAATATTTCTTTGTGACAGTGGTGAACAAGAAGTAAACTAGTTTCAGATTTCTGGCAAGCTTTTTATTAGTATAGAAAGCGAAATCAAATTCCCGAAAAATTTGATATTTTTATTTATTTTATTTGTAGTGCTTCACTGTTTACGTAGAGTTTGAATACGTATTATTAGAGCCACAAAACTTCATTAGATTTTTATCACATGTAAACAGAACTGGTCTTAAAATAACTTTAGAACACGATTAAAAGAATAATAAATCAACTAGCTTGTGGCTTTACGAGCATCCAATCAATTTTTGCATTGTTCTCACACGAAAATAAGATTATTAGAACTTTTGTTTTATTTATCTTACTTTATTTATCTTATCTTTATTTATTTTACATACAATAAAATTTATTTGCGTTCAAGTTAGTAGTTGAATTTTATAAATTGCATTTGTATTTATCATAACTAGACAATACATGATTACATATGAGTTTTTTCTTATTAACGTTATATTTTGTATTTTAAGTGATTACTTGATGATGTAAGAATGATGATAATAATATAACAATCGTAAGTAAAAGAAAAATCAAAAATAAAACATTACAAAAAAAGTTTTTAAAATTAGACGCCACCAAAAATGTAATAATTGGAAACGCATGTCACGCGTTGCAGATCAATTATTGTGGATTCACTTCAATCAACCATTAATAATGTATTCCTCAAGCGACTAATTACTACACTCCGCTGATGCTTGATTTGAAAGGGTTCAAAGAATTTCCACTAATGCTGCATGTCGCCATCGAAGCGTCGTCTCCAACCGATCTCCCGATCTGCGAAAGAAATCGATCATCCCGTCTACTCATTAACCGTCGCGCGCGCCTCAAGCAAATGCAGAGGCGCTGTATTGCGAGATTCTCACATCGCCGCTCCCTCCCCCTCCCCCCCCCTTTCCTGACCGCTTGGAGATGCGTTTTCGCTCTGCTCTGCCCCTCCCCCACCCCACCGCGTCTTAGCACTGCCGGAGTGCGGCGCGCGCTCTAGCGGGCGATTCTACTATGTTCTCGTTAGCACGGAGTTATCTCGCGCGAATCATTACCAAGAGGCAACTTGCTTCCGCGACTGGAAGATGCGGAGCGCTGGCGGGTGCAGCTTGCGTCGTCCGCGTAGTTGGTGAGTCACTACGTGGGTTATGCGTCTTGGAGATTAATCTCCTGGTGTGTGGTTGATTGGGGAGTTACTTCGTATTGCTTACGTAGTGTACTTTATGTACTGCTCACACTACAGACATGCCTGATTTTCGGTCTGAACAGTCAGACAATATTATTCCGCCAAAATCGTGCAGTGTGACAAACCAGAAATCTCCCCCAAGGAATTCAATTACGGGAAATATACATAGAATATATGTTTACTTTAGAATTGTATGCATAGAAATATCATAGACCAAAGAATACACGTTGTCAGGACGTGTCAACAAACTTCATGTTTCGTGCCCAAGGATCCGGACGTGTCAACAAACTTCATGTTTCGTGCCCAAGGATCCGGACACGAAATTCTTGTGCGAAGCATGCCCCTGGAAAATTATGTTGAATAAATGACAAGACGGTATTGAAAATCGAAGTTATTTGGAATGGGCCAGTCTCTCTCTCGGCAGCAATCAAAATTATTACTGCAAAGATAATATAGCAGAACTTACAGTAATTCCGGCGCTGTATAGTCGCACGTCCACATATAATAGTAAAGGTAAAGTGTTATAAGTCTAAACCAGGTTTGTAAAATCAATGTAAAGTTTGAAATAGCAATATTAATCGATATCGTAATATATGTATTATTAACCGGACAACATAAATAATTAGTGGAAGTTAGTCATATTAAATTACTATAAAATTGGAAAATATCTCAAACGGCTGACCAGAGTGGGGCAGATTTGGCAGAATAAAATAATTAATTAGTGGAAGTTAGGTTAAAATATAAAACTATTTGAGCAGATCTGAATCTTAGCATCTTAGCACTACTTGTACAAAATATATATTAAATGTTGATTACAAACAAATGGTCGATATGACAGCGATGGAATGAATGAATATAGCAAAAAAGAATGAAAGAGTAAAAAGGTAATCAACAACATCTTTGAAAATTTGAAATTGACAAAATATTGTGAAAACATTGGTAAACTTTTGTCTCAAATGTTGAATAGACTGTATTAAAAGTTGTCAGACCGTTCTGGAATACATTTTTCTACGAGTTTTTTAAAAACGTATTTAATACTGTAGTATTTTTCCTAGCTGTTTCAAAAATAAAATGTTTAAAATGTATATCTCATCTGAAAATATTATAAAGGACTTCATTTAAACTACTGAAATTCTTAATCGATGATTTTTAATGTAAACCCACGTAAAATAATAAAGACAATTGTGTTCCATTTTGCGTATTTATATTTATTTTGTACATTAGACACTGAATAGACTTTAATGTTATTATACTGAAATATTCAATTCATTACATTCTACATTATCTCAATTTTCCTTGAAAATATATTTTTAACTCTCACTAATTTATCGTTATTTTTATTGAGTTCGCTTTTTTCAGGTATTATCAAATTATTCTAGAGTATGGATGTTTGTACAAATCTAAGATACATTTTGCGCATTTGAATCGATAATGTTGAATCCATCTAGGAACAGCTTCTCATTTCTTGAAACTCCATTTAAATACTAATATTTTTTCCTTATCAATGACGATACAAGCTATTTCTGGCTTTCGCCTAATATTTGATTTGATTTATGTAGCCAAAGAACAGTAAAATCTGTATGTGACGTATGGGGAAGAAGTACCATCTGCGCATGTTGATATTACAGAGATTTCACAAAACTATAGTAGTTTTTAACATTAAATATGTTAATTACTTCATAGTGATACGAATTTGAAAACTCCAAATTACTTTGTACAAGATATTACCAATCACAATGACACAATAGTCTTTATACCACAAAATATGCGAATTTCAGCTGATTGAATTTATTACAGTGAAATTTATATAATATATTGCTTTACATTTGTGCTGTTTGATAATATCAGACTTATATTGATTGAGATCAAACTTTGAATCTTGCGATGCAATTTGTATTATTGATAACACTATAGTTTTAGTGTTTTCATACATTAATAAATTTATATTTACATTCAGGTATTTTATTAATAGATCATGTTCATGTGCAATTACTAATTAAACTTTGAGTTCAAACGTTACTTTAACCACACAATCACATTGCACTTATATCAAAATACACAAGTAAAGAGTACAAAAATGAAATGGCTTAATCAAGGGGCGGTGAAGTGAACGACTGTTGAAAATAATGTTTGTATTTGTACTCGTACATTTTTCCCAGCCATAAAAATAAAACTCAGATAATTAATTATTTTCCAGAAGTCATCACGAAACGAATGAGCCATTGTGCAGATTTTCAGGTGCTAGGTCTCTATGATTGAATCCCATTAACAAAATAATTATATCTTCTGATATGGAAATGGGTAACTAAAAATGAACGTAAAGTATAATTCGTCAACTACAAATCCCTTCATAAATTTACTTTATATCATTAAAACTCTTTACCTTTTATGCAATAATATGTGTGGGTCGTCTTTTCATATCTTCAGAAATCTATGTAGGTTGCACATACGAACATGCAGAGGTCTCGAGAGAGAAGAACAGAAAGTGGCTTTCTATTATTATTACAACGTGTTTCTGGCTTATTTTTGGTCGTACGTCTAACTTTAGTAGACTTACTCTTGTGATAAAGTCCGAAAACGTGCCCTGGTGTGCAGCGACGAAGGGTACTTGGTTTGGCGGGGCACGTACCACCGCAAGCATCGGCTGTGACGGAGCGAACGGGGCGAGTGGATTTTGAGAAGGAATGCTGCAGTCTAGCCGCGAGGGTGACACACGGCCGCAAATACGTTTCTGACTTCTTGAGTGCCAAATTCATCATGTTTTTCTGTTACTGAAACTACTACATGTGCATGTAATGTTCCTAAATCTTACGAGATTAAAACGCAGCTAATTAATAAAATCCTTAAACGTATAGAATACAAGTGGTGTAAAAACTAGCAAGAAAGAACTGTATGGCAATTTTACCACAATAAAATCATTTGTGGAACAGGTTAACTGTCTCAACATTTGAAAAACAATTTGAAAACGAACTCGTTTTGAAGTATTATTTGTGAGAAGAACCATTATTCTGGGTAAATAAAAATTATTTTATTCTTATTATTACTATCAATATTTTTTAATTATTCAGTTGAATCTCCTACATTTATTGCACGGACAGATGTTTGTGTTCGAATACTGCATTACATTTCTAAAATTTATAACACTTCAAACCGTAACTATACGAACTAGCATATGGACGATGGTTAAAGATGAATGAAGACTGCTAGAACCCGAGAACAAGAAGAAATATTTTTTTGGTCTCTAAGAAATACGCTATAATATGAGATACAGAATGATCTAGCATTTTAGAGCATCAGCTGTTTATTTATCTAATTATTATCAGAGACTCCGGAAGGTGTGACATTTTCTTTGTACATACAAAATGTTGTCGAACTACACTAAATTTTTCCATATGAAAAGACACAAAGAGATTACCTTTGATTTTGTGATTTTCTCTTATATGTTTGCTTTGTTTATGTTTCTCTTGAATATTTTCTCATGTATATCAAGCCATTATTCTGCGATTTTGGAATGAAATAGATAAGTGATTTCATTCAGAAATAAACGTTGCCAATTGCTTGAATGAGAAATTACTTTTAAAATATACAAAGTATATATTGTATTGCTCCCGTCGTAGATTTATTGATTGACAGCTGAAAATTTAGCGGTTATATTTTTGTAATGAAAAATAAATTAATATCAAACTGAGTATTTTATTTTTTATTCGAGTTCAAGTCTAAAAGTCAAATATAAAACATAATGTGAATTATAATAGTGTAAAACAACTATATTACATCAATTTTTTCTATTAAACAATTTTCTTATTCAGCGTATTAGCGCTTTACAAGAGAGTTTTGATTTATAAATAAATATATCAACTTTGTATAAGCCTTAATATGAGCGAGTTCACTCCCTCTGAAGTCCTTAATTTCATTATATGTAATCTGTGATTTGGAGAAATGGTAGAGGGTTAGGAAATATATTACGTTAGAAGAGGAAGTGTGTTATTACGGTGGTTTGAATTTATCTATGAGAAATTTGAATTGAACTCTCCTTGGGTGTATGATTCTCCAAGTAGGAAATTACTTGCGGCTGGAGAAGACGATAAGGCTTAACAAAATGTAAAAGTAACTTTGGAAAGGACCTTGGATTTTTCTATGAAAGTAACAATTACAACAACAATCACAACCTCCTAGCGATTCAGTATCCAACACACTGATAGATTTAAAACAAATATTATCTCGTGCAGGAAAGAAAAGAGTTTACCTCATTCAGTTTTCGTAGGTAACAGTTATTTTTATTGTTACACTAGTGTCAAATATTTCATGGCTTGTTTTTCCACTCTGAAAATTTGATGAAACGTAGAGGAAAATTCAAAAATCTCATTAGAGGTGAGCCCGCTAACGCCAAACACTGCAAACAAAACACCAGGTAATCCGAAGGGAAAAGAGCCAACACAAAATGCTGGAATGGCTACCACTTCCCTTTGTTGTGAATGAGGCCGGAAAACAAAGGCATATTCCGCATAGAATGCACGCACTGCACAAAGGCCTTTATTTATTCGTTAAGAAGCAATTCTCCGAGAGATTGTGTGAGTCTGTGAATTGAAATGGAAATTATACACTCAGCTTCAAAGAATTTAAATAGTAATTTCCTCCAACCATGAACTGTAATCCACAAGAATTGCAAAAGCATTACATGACATGAAATATGACTTACGTGGAACACTATTTTGCAAAAGTACATGTACTGATATTGCTAACTCGCAATGTGCTTGATAAAATACACCAGCAATGAAGATCATTTCTTAGAAAGTATCACGTTGTGTGACCTAAATTACGTTTTCACCTAGAACCTTTGAAATAACAAATATCTTCATGTATCTAAATTTTACTATTATTCGATAATAATAATAATACGATGTTTCGACAGTTGGTATTTGAATAGCAAAAACATCAGTTACAACAATATCATGTTAAGAAGCTATTGAAGCGCAACGAAAGTTGACTTTTGCGAAACAGAAAACTTATTTTCATGCAATTATTGAAAATACAAGTAGGGTGGAGAAACAAAGTAATAAGAATAAAAATAAGAAAATAAGGAGGAGTTGAAAAAGATGATGATGAAATGATAATGGTCCAGAAAAATGTGTGATTACATCATATATTTCAATGATTGTTAATCATTTTTTACGTAGCAAATATCCTTACAGTACTGGTATGACGTCTGACTGCTAAAAATATTGATAGTACTTGTATCAAGATCCCAGCTATCATTCTTTTTTAAAATAGTGGCTATGAGATCGAAATATGTTAATAACAATGATCTATTACGTGGTTACTACTAACTACCTAATTTCATCGACTTCATGATCGTACATTCAGAACCAATTCCTAATAATACAAGAGAAAATTTATTAAATAACACGAAAGTATCAGCACATTATTATTAGAAGTAACTTTGTTATTTATAAACGTTTGTATTTCACCAGCCGCATTATGTGAAGATGTTACTATTTCAAGTCATGAATTATAATTACCCGTAAAATCGTGTAAATGTCTATGTTCTTAAAAAAACTTATTTCTATTATTTAAAAAAGTTTAATAAGTTTTTCTTCGTTTTTTACTAATTCTACAAAAAGAACGTTAACAATTACACGCCATAACATCACATCTTCTTTAAGAAAGAGACAAAGACGTGAGTTTTCTGAAGTAACTTTTTTGTGGTATTGTAATCTTCTAAAGTGCTACGAACAGGAGTTCCGTAGACAATAAAAATGAAAGATCTAGACAAACTAAGATAAATATACACTCATAGATATCCTATACTCGACAACTCTATAAGACAAAAATATAAGCGAAACAACATGCAGAGAGAAAAATGCCAAATGTAAAATGATAAGCAAAAGATCAAGGAAGCAGCCAATTTTTAAAATTCATTTCTTCTTGTTCTATAAAGGCTGTAGCAGGAGAGTCATTTTCCCAAAACCTCTGAACGGAAGCTAATTATTTTGCAAGGTACCAGAAAAAATACGAATTTTCAGTTTTTGATTTTTTCATATCATTACACATTGTTGAAATTGTTTAGAGTAGTCACCCCAGAAATTAAACAGAAAATACCGAATAATAATTTAATAATTTTAAAAAATTGTACTTCTCGCCATTTTTTAAAGTTCTCCAAGATAGTATAGATGTCAGTTACGTCTTATAAAATTTTATCTTTGAGTAATGATATCAAAAAAATTCATATTTTTTCTTATATCTTACAAATTAATTAGCTTTCGGTCTGAGATTTTGAGACAATGGCTTTCTAACCAGCACTAAACATGTCCTCTATTCGAAAGTGAATTAATCTTGGGGGTATTTTATCCCCTTATCCTGGTACATCCTTTACATTAGAAGGAAGATTATTCTCGTAAAATACAACTTTTATGAAATATCTTTAGTTCGAGAGAGGCTTTCTTCTCTGAAGTGTTCTAAATTATTAGTTCTGTTCTAAGAACAGAGGATAGGATATTTTACATTCTAGACCCCTGAACGATGTATATAATCAGAGCTAAATTTATTTTTTTTATTTTTATTTTGACGACAAGCATTTACACGAATATCCAAATATGTTTTTGTAAAACTGTACTCCAAGCAATTAAAAAAGGAAGGGGGAAAGCGGAACATTTGCTCCTTGGTTTGTTCTTTTTTGGGAATATTTGGATCGATGGATATTTGTTCTTGTGAGGATTTATTTTAACTGTCGAACTATGCGTTGATTATATGTAATTATTCAGATAGATTTGAAGATGCAGAGATTGACAGACGTATTAGCAACGATAGAAAAGAAGATAAACTAAAAACCAATTTTCTGCCAGAAATCGAGGTATATTAGCACATCGAGAAGTCCTCATTGAAAAAGAGGAAATGTAAAAAGAGGTTGTCCATAAGCTTAATTTTCTCAGTAAAAAGCAATATATTCCCAGAATAATTTCATAAATATATACAGTTGTATCAGAACAAATGTTATGAACTTATTGGGCATGTAGGAAGTCGAAGATGATCATATTTTGGCAATGCCCATTTGCCCTAGGCCACTCGTCATCCACGGACATTTGGTAGGTATACAATATGCAACTGTGAAAAATTTCATGTACCTGCTAAACACAAGTGCACAATGTGTTCGTTACCAACCATTTCCATACAACGCGTGTAACTTCGTTACATGTGACTTCCCAACACACGTTCTTTTTGGCAAATTGTGATCATCATTGACCCTTTACATGTCCTAGTAATTTGTAATATTCTGAGAATTTTGCAGAAAGCTGCCAACAAAATGCAATAAATTGTCAAACTAATACCCCTATTCCAAACCTGTTCTTCACAAGAAAATACAAAGATTTGAACAATTTGTTATCCCCGAAGGCCTTGTTTTTAAGGCAACCTTAACTAAATAAAATAAATGAAATAAATTAATAAAAGAAATCAAACAAATTAATAAAATAAATTAAATAAATAAAACATATAAATAAATTCTTCCACAGCACTCAACTTCCTCCACAACTAAAGAAGTATAAAGTAATGAATGGAAAATTAAGATATTCTGCCCCCAAGTACCTACACTCAATTGCAGAACTAATAATAGAACTAATCTCATCCCAGAAAAAAGGTCGCCGGCAGCAATGCAGTTCTGGCGCATGCGCAGTG
>BOPP01000046.1:7782684-7794507 GCA_017312745.1 Gryllus bimaculatus | reverse complement strand
GCAATCTGTTTCTGCCGGCATGCGCAGTGCGCCGCGCGACGAGAGGAATCGTGAGAGCGGCGCGGCGCAACCCCTTCCCGCTTCGTTGAGCGTCTGGGCCCTCGGCCTCAAAGGCGGCGGGCGTGGCCGGAGGGCGCCCATCGCCCGAGACAAAGCGCCCCGCCCCGCCCCTCCCCCTTTCCCGCCCCGCCCGAGACCGCCTCTTATCCGCCCCGCATTTTTTTTGGGGGCCCCAACCCAAACCGGCTGAATTTCACATTTTAATCCTGTGGCGCAAAAAGTGGTTATACTACTAGTCGAATCAAAAAGTTAGATATACTCCATATTTTAATGCCGAGTCCATGACAAAGGTGCCATCGTTTCGACGACCTTTCTCAGCGTAATGCACTGACCATATGCGGAATTACGCCCCTGAGGAATGGTCTGCAGAATTGAGATCGAAACGTCGGCACCTTTCCATGACGCAGCGTCACCCGGGCAGCCAATTAAATACCACGAAAGCCTTACCTCTATGTTCACCAGCATCCTCCATTAGCACGCTTGATCCGTGGCCAATGGCGAGCAGCCACGGTACTGTCTAACACGTCCGATATATAGAATTTATTAACTCGGCACTGACCCATTAAACCAACTGTTCACTGTTTCATCCTAATCAGGTTCTTGAATGCCTCCTGATACTATCCACTGCAGCACATTAAACTCCGATTGGAATAAACCGCAACTGCCTGATTTACGTCAAGGTTGCGATGACTTAAAATTAAATGTACTAAAAAGGTCTCGTTACTATCCCTTCGTTGTGTGCAGAGCGGGATATCAATAGCTTTCAACTATATGTTTAACTCCAAATGAGGTGCGCTTGTATCGTCAAATGTTGAAACGGTTCCATAAGACAATTAAAAAAAGCGTGCGCGGGAAAATTGAGCGCCTGGAGTATTTTGTTGGACATACGGGAATATCTCACACGGCTCGCCAACGCCCGAATGTGCAACGATTCTATTGAGAGCTACGGGCAAACATCCTCCTTTTAGTCCAACTTAGCGCCTTCGATTATCATTGTGTTGATAATCTTAAAAAGAAGGATCTCGTAGACGATGGATTTCGAAATGAGTTGAAACCAGCATCTCCAATGGTTACATAGCCAGATAGTGAGATTTCATACACATCCGGAATCGAAAAAAAGTTGGTTACCGGTTCCGAAAAATTTACAATCATACTTTGCGACATGTGTGAAAAAAGCGAACTGCTATTGAATGAGACATCATAGCTTATGCTTATATTATGGGTTTATAAAGCCCATAGCATAGAAGTGTAACTTACTTTTTGATCACCTCGTATAAGACTGCTCGCTTTGGACAGCTACTGCATGGTCACTGCTGGAAATATAATTGGCAGTGATTCCATGCACTAATTTTGTTCGTGGTTAGGTTACATTAGCTCATTTGTAAATGTATTAATCACTTTGTCTCTTCTAATATCATCAAACCTGCATGGCTTATCTTCCCAAACCTGGACAAGGTGATCCACCTTTTTTTTTTTTTTTTTTGTTTTTAGAGTTAACTCCTTTATTATAAACATTGAATGGTCAATCAATCGATATTTTGTGTCCAAAGGAACCCACAAAAAACACAATGGATTTTATCTTGCAAACATAAAACAGGTAAGGGGACAACCTCTACACAATGTGTATAGGGGAAAAAAAATAAAAAACTTACTACTTAATAGGGACAAAGGGAATTCATTTTTTTCCCCCCACTATTTTTTCGTTCTAAATTTTCTTCTTTTCCCTCCTGGGGTGGGGTGTGGCGAAAAGTGTATACTACGTAGGCGAATCAAAAAGTTAGTTACTCCATTATTTAATTGGCCGGGTCCATTACAAAGGTGCCGACGTTTTGGACGACCTTTCTCAGGGCGTAATGCCACTGGACAAAGGGGATTCCGCCATGAGGAAGGTCGCAGAATTAAGACCAAAACGTCAGCACTTTGCCATGGACACAGCGTCACCCGAACAGCCAATTAAATACTGACGTAAGCCTAAGCTCTAAGTTACACCAGTTTCTTGATAGCACGCTTTAATAATCTGTGTGAGTGACGCCGCGTCCATGGCAAAGGTGCCGACGTTTCGTATGCCATTGTACGACCTTCCTCAGGGCGTAATGTCACTGAGCAATGGGAAATTCCGCCCTGGCGAAGGCTGCAGAATGGAGACCCAAACGTTGGTACCTTTGCCATGGACGCAGCGTCACCCGGACAGCCAATTAAATACCGACGAAAGCCTACGCTCTAAGTTACACCAGCATCCTCATAGCACGCTGTGACCGTGGCCAATGCGGAGCAAGCTACGGTAACCGCTAACACGTTCGATACACTAGGATTTATTTAACCGTGCACTTGACGTAAACCAACTGTTCACGGTTTCATCCAATCAGGTGCTTGAATGCCTCCATAGTGACATCACTGCAGCGACATATAAGCTCCCGATTGGATGAAACCGCAACTGCTGATTTACGTCAAGTGCATGACTAAATAAATCGTACTAAAGGAAGGTTCGTGTACTATCCCGTCGTGTTGTGTGTGCAGAGCGGGATAGGTTCGATAGCGTGTCAACTAGATGTTAACTCCAAATTGGAGGTGCGCTTTGTATCGTCAAATGTTGAACCGGTTCCATAAGACAATTAAAAAAAGCGGTGGGGGAAATTGAGCGCCTGAGTAATTTTGTTGGACGATAACGGAATATCTCACACGGCTCGCCGAACGCCCGAATGTGGCAACGATTCTATTGAGAGCTACGGCAACATCCTCCTTTTAGTCCAGACTTAGCGCCTTGCGATTATCATGTGTTTGATAACTTAAAAAAAGGATCTCGGTAGACGATGATTTCGAAATGAGTTGAAACCAGCATTCTCCAAGTGGTTACATAGCAGTGGTGGAGATTTCTACACATCCGGAATCGAAAAGTTGGTTGACCGTTCCGAAAAATGTTTACAATCTCTTTGCGACTATGTGGAAAAGCGAACTTGCATTGAATGACATCATAGCTGAGTTGCTTATATGTAGGTGGGTTTATAAATGGCCATAGCATGGAAGTGTAACTTACTTTTTGATTCACCCTCGTATAAGACGTGCTCGCTTTGACAGCTACTGCATGGTCACTGCTGGAAATATAATTGCAGGTGAATTCCATGCACTCATTTTGTTCGTGTGTTAGTTTACAGTTAGCTCATTTGTAAATGTCTTAATCACTGTCTCTTCTAATGTCAGCAACCTGCATGGCGTTTATTTATTTCCCAACCTGACAAGGTGATCCCTTTTTAGAGTAACTCCTTTATATAACATTATGTCATCAATCGATATTTTGGTGTCAAGGACCCACAAAACATGGATATCTGCACAACAGTAGACACCTCTACACAATGTGTTAGAGAAAATAACTTACTACTTATAGGATCAAGATCGATCCACTTTTTCGTTTCCGTGGCCCGGATATAAGAGTTTTTTTGAGGAAAATTGGCCGATTTCCGGTGAAAGACTACAAATACTTTCTCTTCTTACCAAGTACGATAAAAACGTTAAAAATGTTGCATTTAAAAAAAGTTTCCTTTCGAAGCTTCTCTCAATGTCTTTGTTCATTATTTATCTTTTACTGATTTATTGAATATCGCTGTTCATTTTACAATGAACTCACTCAGTCACTAAATTATCTCAATAATTATTGATATGATAATTTTTCATTCATTACGTTTATTCACAGCCCATTGCAGATTGTATTTCGTAACGGGAACCTTCGCCACCACTGATTGGGACATTTAGCGCACTGAAGATCGTGGTGCGAAAACTGTAAACAAATTTAGATTTTTTAACATCTTTCCTTTCAGCTCTTCTATAAATGATTTGTAATTAGTTATTCATTTGTCCATTTACTTACTGATGCGTTAATCCAAAATGATTACTTTGATAATTTTCTAATTCATTGAACAGTTTACATATTCATTCATTTTCTCATTTTTCAATCACGCATTTTCACGCTTTGCTGGCCGTCTTATTCCCCGTCAGCGCCCCCATCCCGTTCGCTCTAACCCCCGCACCACCACAGCCGCAGATTGCGACAATTAGCCCAGCGATGCTCCCGGTGCAAAAAATAAAAAAATCCAACTTTAAACATTTTTCCTTTAAGATGAATGTATTTTGCCTTTATAGTGGCATTGGTTTAGTGTGTGATACAACATCATTTAAAAATACAATATTCTTATCACCAAACATTTTCCCAACCGAAATACGGTTCAATTGATTATTCTGTTTTCGAAAACAAAATACTAGTTGTTTTGCGCGACAGTATTTATCATCAATTTAATTTTTTTGTATTACGCGCTTCATCGAAATAATGAACTAATTACAATAAATCCACATTTTTTACGCGGCCAATCATTTAAAAAAATACATCTACTGTTCAGTGAAACAGTTTTATGCATGTTATTGCTGCAGCCTCACAAAATGCTTTTCACGTACAACGTAGTGTACGTGATGGCGCGTTTTAATTTCTTCCCTCTTAGGCACTTCCATATCAGCATAAATGCGCATAGATTCAACGATTTTCAATATTCTGTTTTATGGAGCGTATCTCACCGCTGGCACGCAGCAGCGGCGGCGGCGAGGGCGGGGGCGGAGGCGGTCCCAAAGGCACCCAATAAATATGCCGGCCTCCTCCTGCGAGGGCGAGCGCGCGGGGTCGTCGTGGACGACTCGCGGGGCGAGGGCAAGTGGGAGGGCGAGGGCGAGGGGCCGAGGGGGAGGGCGAGGGGCGAGGGCGAAGGGCGAGGGGTGACGGAGAGACCCCATTGCGGCGGAAAATTGCTGCGTCCCGTTCTCTCCCCCGCCTGGCGGCCGCCTGTTTCGCCGCGTGCGCGCGGACGGGTCGGTCGCGAAGGGGCGGGGCGGGGAGGGGAGGCGTTTCTTTGCGTAGGGCGCGCCCTCTCCGCGGAGGCCAGTTTCCTTGCGCCGACCTACGGGCGGAAGATGGTGAAAGATGCGGCGAATTGTAGAGATGTCTGTGTCAACGCTCGAGAAATTGAATTGTAAGTGACAGCCGGCTGCTAGTCGAGAAAAAATAGGATGAAAAATGATCGCGAGAGGTGGGTTTTTAATAGAAACCTTAGGATGGTGCTTGATATTTTGATCCGATTCTGGTTGTGTAGCTTCATTATTATTTTTCATTAGAAAAGAGAAGAATTCATATCTTAGGGTAAAGTGTTTCGCACATGTGACCAAGCAGGGGAATAAGATTAAACAAATTACAATTGCCGTTTACAAAATGATTATTTATGATATATTTGCAATAATTAATTAGCTATCTGGTGCCCGAACGAAAATTTCTCACTACCCGCATTGTCAATAATATTGTGGCATTCTACTCAACCTAAATACAAGACGGCCAGACTCTCATCTGTGCCTTACGTCAAGTAACCCGGTACCGCGCTTTAGCGCGATCGCTGGCTGTACGGCAGCTATCCCGAAGGACCGGCTGTGATAATGTTAGCAGAATTGCCGGTATCTTTACAGGCCCCGACGAGGATAGGATTATCGACACTAGATAGCAAGTTAAAACGAATTCAGTCGCTGTCAAGCAGAATTCTAAATGACGGCTGCTCTGATCGGTAGTTTTATGCGGTTTCTACGTTCAACACCTGACAAATGCCGGATCAATACTGTAATACACGGGCTATGGTACGCGCGCGATATTTCATTTATCTTCCTTGACCTATCTTCACGCCCTTCTTGGAGTCTTACAAGCACTGTCACGCATGTGTGGAGATCATTTGGTAGCTTATAGTTTGTACCTGGCTATGGCTAGCTATTATATCTGGAGGTGGAAATTCGCACAAGCAGACGTGTAGGTGTGCGCAGGATTTTATCGTCCAGCGGAGGAAGGTCACCGACACCAGTGATATAACATTATTCTCTCTGGAGTAATGACCATAGTACCTGCCGCGCCCGGAAACACGAAATAATCAGTCAATCAATCAATCAATCAATCAATCAATCGACATATCCACAAGATCCGCGCCGAAAGTTGATTTCAAAGGAAGCTTACGGCGAAAATAATATTACCGAACAGAGCCAAACGACCTTCTCTCTGTAACTATTCCCATCGAAAACAAATAAAAGTATACCCGATTGACAATTTTAGTATTTCTAAGTAATTAATAGATGAGATTCTTACCCTCTCTGATAAAACCGTACAGAATATGAAACTATAAATTAAACTCTAATAAAATCTTAATTTTGTAGAGAATGAAATTTACAGCGTTATATTGTGTGATCTAAATGCGAGAATGGCATAACTATTTTTTTTTAAATATTCTTTCCAAAAAAGTGGTTTTACAGTTAACTGGCTAAAGAACTCAATTCGCAAATTATTTGTGTCTCGACAACCGAGTTAAAGGAAACTTTTTTAAATTATTTTTTTATTTATTTATCTTTAACTTTTACTCATCTTTCAACTATTAATAGTTAAAATGACGGGAAGGAATTCTGGAACTCTAGAAAACAGATTATCTTCTCCCCATACGTCACATACAGCTTTTACTGTTTTTTGACTAAATAAATCTAAACCTAGTTTTAAGGTCCTATATACAGTGATTAATGTACGATAAAACATACGGAAGGGAAGAACCATTGAATGCAAAGGAGACATCTTTAAAACCTAAATGGAAGCGTTTACACGTACCTGTATTATTTATTTCATTAAGAATATATATTGTCACTTGTCATTCGAATATCAGTCATGATTTGTTTTTAATGTCACACAAATTTTATGGATTTTTTATCATTGATTAGAGAGATAGAAGTGACAATACTTTCCTTTTCTAATGAATTCAACAATTAAACATTTTATTATACCTTTTCATTCTATACACTCTATATAATTTGTGAGACGAATAAAGTAAAATTGATACGGAGCAATTTCTGTTCCACATTGGTGATTACTGGAGAACGAATGATATGTAATACTTTTATTAATGAGATAGAAATGAATTTTCTGAATGTAACGAAATATTAAATGTCACGGTAGAATGCAAGCATTATGCAAGGAATTGAATTACATTATTTAACATTCGAAACCAACACTTATGATTGGATTTAATATCAATATCTAATCAAAACCAATAATTTTATTACAAATATACTATTACTAGATATACACAGAAATAGAGATTTTGTTACTTATACAACAAGAGTCTACAATAGTTGTTAGAGGGTAGCTTGCTTGACGTTCTCTTAGGCAGTAGACTAATACATATGTTAGAGTTTTTTTAGAGATTTTTTTAAAACATCACTTCATAAAAAAATTAACATTATCGTGGAAAACCAGAATCACGTAATTATCTTCTCCATCATCACAATACCAACGTTATATGATCAGTATTTCAAAATGCGTCCAAAATGTCGAAACAAATTAGAAAGTGAGCCTATCCAGTTGTCGAACATTCATAAATAAAACTAGACCCAAAGTATTTTTTGTTAAGAAACTACTACATCATTTATTTCGAAGAATACTTCAAATGACTGAAAGAGTAATTCAAAAGTGGCATAGAATCGGAAACAGTTTGTTAGTCAAAATAATGTTCTGTAAATATTAACGACCAAACAGCAACTAAATTATATTTTAACTAAGAAATAAACAGTTTCTTTAAAGCAAACCATAATTCCATCATCAAACCCCAAGTCCAACACTCGTTCTGACGAATATATCACAACGGCGTGAAACTGAATGGCGTCGTGACAGGCCCTTAGCGCCGCGTAGCGCTGCGCAAACAGCCGGGGCGCAGCCTGACCGGGAGTCTGACCGCGCGCGGCACCGGCCGCCCATCGACCGCAGCCGCCGGTGGATCACGTGGCTGTCGCGGGGGCTCTTGAGTAATACCGAGGACACGGCCGCGCGGACAGGGCGCGCGGACGACACGAAAACGGCAGCTCGCGCCGCGATAAATCCGTCGCCCGGAAGCCTCAGCGGCCGCCGCCTTCGCCTCCGGGCCGTCGCGCGCCCGCTGCGGGGCGTTTGCGGGCGAGCGCCGCGCCGGGGATTTTCAACTGCCGCGTGAAAAGAACGTGTTCGCTAAAATGGTATGCAATTCGTAATAACGCCGTAAATGATGAATGAAATAGTTATATGAGTCGCCATTGCCAACAATATTGTTTATTACAATAGCAGCTTTCGATGGATTATTCCTCATCATCAAATATCTGCTGTATGGAAGCCACAAAATTGTAGTAAATTGCTATTGTAAAAAACAATATTGTTGGCAATGACGACTCATAATTATTTCACTGTAAACGCCAAACTCACCACAATACCAAATGAAGAATGGTTGATTGTTAGAGATTCCGCGCACGTAAACTACTAAGGCCTTTAGTCCGTAAGTGTAGCTTATGTTTTTATGTGTAAGGTGTCGGGGATCTGCCCCCGCTAGATGGAGAGATCCGACGCCGACCTACCGTCGACTATCGTCGACTTTTTCCACAACCACGTATCTCCAACCAATGTGGCACCACTGCAACCTGGACAAGCTCTAAGTTCCCGACCGATCTCCCGGCGTGTGTAGTAGTGTAGTACATGTAAATGTAAGTCTGAGTAAGGGGTGAGGATAATACAAGGAAGAGGTAGGAACATTGCGCGCCGTCCGTGGCCCATTAGTTAGATACTGCTCCGGCATGTGCTGGTGTTCATCGGAGAAACTACGGGAAACTACCGATCAGAGCAGCCGGCCGCTAGAATTCTTCTTCAGACTGCGACCAAATTCGACCAAGCAGACATAGTAGTGTCGGACTGCAGTAACAGCAATTCATGCTCTGAGCCACCTCTCCCGGTAATACCGCTATAAGTCAATGTAGGTAAAATAACAGATACAGTAATAGATTTCCTTGCCGTAGGTCGTAATACAGCGTATGACGACCAAATCTCTGCATTCTCTCTTTTTCTTGAAATAAAATATTAAGTAAATAAAATAATACCTTTTATTAACGTGAAATTATTTACGCTATCTTTCATTTCAACTCAATTATTTCCTTCGCTTTACTTTCAAAATCGAAGGTCTTCCTTTAATTCAGACATGAAAAGCATACCTGTACTCTTCGAGGGAAATTGTTCCATATTATCACATCATGAATTCTGTACTTGTGCAAGTGGAAAATCTCCTTGTGACCAAAGTAATAATGGCATGGCCAACGCAATAGAATGAATGTAAGGTTGAGAAATACAATTTTAATAGTATGTCGCGCATCCAATCCCACACGAAGGAGCTGGAGAGCATAAGACACGTTTTGTGATGCAGGCTACCGAATATTGAGAGTCAGATTTTGCTGGCATGTCCATTTTCTCAAACTACGATGCGCATTTCATAAATTAATAATTTCTCTGTAATTAACAGATACATTCCATCGTGTTACAAAACAGCTTTTGGTGATAAGGAAAGGTGATTTAGACATCGTCTATTGAGCTTTTGAACGGTGACTGTGCGTAGAGAAATCAGAAATCTAAATATTAACTCGACAACTTCTGATATCATACACTATGTATGGTTTTATAAGCTATACGCCAATTCAAAACAATTTTATTAACATATTTACTTGTCCTGCTTCATTAAGAATGTTCTAAAACTGTTATAAGTATTCATTTTCAATCCAAATTAAATAAATTTTACTGTCAAAATGCGTAGATATATCTGATGCTAATTAGTTTGAGAAGGAAATGTTTCGAACTGAGAAAAGATAAACGATACAAGAGCCAAGTTAATTCTAACTTAGAAAATATTTCACTTTCCTAATATGGACTACAAAAACGATCACGATAACAACCGAAAATAAAAAAAATTACAGGAACAAATTCAATGTTAAAGTAGCAGACCATGAAGAGCAGAAAAGATTTTCCTGACCCTCATTTATAAATATTTATGAACGCAGATTCGTTACTGTCAAATACTTGATTCGAACATTCACTCTCGCAACGAAAATTAGGAGTTTAATGCGTGAGCTCTCTCGGCTTTCCCGGAAAGAAATCCATCTACGCCACTGCATGCACGAAAGCTAAGCCGCGGCGAGCGCGGCAGCCATCCATTAAAGCGTTGCACTTGACAGCGAACAGAGAGCGAGAGCTGCCGTCGGGAACGGGCGGGTTCGGGCGCGCAGTCGCAGTCGAAAATGACGAAGCAAAATGCCTCGGGCGAAGGAGCGTTTGCTGTTCTCCCGTCTGGGTTCTTGCAGCCGTCAAAAGCATTCTCAAGGGAGTCTTCTGTAAGTTGCAGCCGACGCGCCGGGCCGCGGCTGGCGGCTTCAAAACACTGACCGGCCTCGCAGTGCGATCGACCGCTCCGGAAAAGAAGGGGTAGAGTTAGGCAATACGCAGTACGCGGATGTACCGCGGAATGCCCGGTCAGTTTACTCCTGAGCGACTATGAATCCAGTTAATGGGCGCGGTCGTCATTGGGATTGATTGATGAGTACTGCAAACTACACCTGCCTGCAAAGCGCACCTGGCGTGTCGACCACTTGCATTCGGTTAAAGCTTTTAACGGGTTATGTCACTCGTTTTAAGTGCTCAATACTATCATACAATATTTTCAAATTCAAATAAATAATTTACAAGATGTACAAGACGTAAGACAAGATGTAAAAGATTTACAAGACAATTAATGATTTACAAGAATCCATTTGGACATAAACGAAATCAACAACAACAACAACAACAATAATAATAATAATAATAATAACAACAACAATAATACAAAATAATTAATTTGTTTATTAGAAAAGATGAAAATCGCTGAGGGCAAGATCCGGATTATATGGTGGATGGTCATATGATCTGCCTCACTCGGTTCAGAACAGGTCTTCTGCAGCAATTCCGCTTGGAACGGTTTCATCATTCACCCCATAATGGGTATATATTACCCAACTATTAATTATTTTCTGGATGGGTCTCGTAGTTCATTTCTTGTTTTGTTGTCGATATTAAGCTAATTTTAGGTAACAAACGGGTGAAGTAATGTTCTTCCATTTTACATCCGAGTTCAGGGAAAAATAAGTAATTCTTCTCATCACACTTAGAAATATGTATGTTACACCAAAAAAATGAAGTCAACCTTATTAATTCTTTTAAAATATTATACTTTCAGCGCGTTCTTGCAAAACGGTAATTCTCTCGGTGAGAAATGGGAATGTAGTTTTCTATGAGACAGCAAGTTTAACTTTTATTTCAACGTAAAATAGACTACATTGCATCCTCTGCTTCGTTTCAAATATCATGAAATACTTCAGTATTATACAGCAAGCAAACATTTGAATATTCTACGGGTTAACATTATTTTAGCAACCTAGATATCAATGTATAATTTATACAGCTATAGAAAATGAATGAAAATACAAGCGAACAATAAATACATACTATTATTAATATTGTGGATATTATTTGCTTCATTAAATTATATTTTTATATTAACTATATTTTTTAAACAATATTGCTATTTACTAATATACGAAAAAATTATAAATAAATGTTCTTGCTACTCCACCAGTGTGAGTATATTGGAAATTTAAAAAAGATGTTTGTGTCATTTAGAATTCAAAAAAATGCAGAGTTCTTACAGTGTATCATATTGCTTCAAGTCTCTCATTCTCCACTCATTCCTCGCTTCCTTTGAAATCTCAAAATTCCCGGAAGTTTATTTCTTTCATGAAGCACTCTGCATTCATTTTCTTTTCACTTTTCCCTCGCTCTGGACCTTCTCTCCCCCCCTCCGCTTTTTCTTCTATCTACTGTCTACCTCAGCGCAG
>BOPP01000046.1:7750193-7765134 GCA_017312745.1 Gryllus bimaculatus | reverse complement strand
CCTTATTGACCGAGAGATTCGGGGCAGCTGCCTTATTCGAATTAAGTCGTCAAGCATTCACTCATTAATTTTAATTCCACCTACTCAATAATTCATGTACTCCTTCACCCATTCCAATCATTCATTTCACTCGTTACCTATTCAAGCATTCATTCACTCTTCACCATTCAAGCTTTCATTCACTCTTCACCCATTCAATCTTTCATTCACTCCTTCAACCCATTCAAACCATTTATTTACCCACACATCATTTATTTACCCATTCATCATTTATTTACCAGTTAATCATTTATTCACCCATTCAATCATTTATCCACCCACTCAATCATTTATTCACCCGTTACATCATTCCCTTCCGTAAATTCATTTACGCATTGATGTATCTAATATTCCATTTAATCATTCATTCAAACTAATCAATCAATTCAATGATTATTTTCTTTTACCCTTAGATTTATCCGTTAATTTCCTTTCTTGACTTGAATTTGTTATTAACATCTATCCAAGAAATCATGCACTATTTGATAAAGACTATAATGTAGAGAACGTCGATGAAATTTACTAGCAATTAGCAGAGGACCGAGTTTCTGTGTGCCCTGCTGAACAGCGACGTCTTTGGAGAGTAGGTGCAGCTGAATGCGTAAGAATTAAATTATTGGAGCTGCAATAGCCAAATATGGTGCAATCACTGAATTCCAAAGGCGTCCGTGTGTGAGAGAGCCTAGTAAAGAAACAAAATTTATAGCGCTAAGGAGGCGAAAGGATAAATGGGGGAGGCAATATGTTCCATAGAACTGAATCATGTTTCTTCCTGTGATCACAGGAAGTTTTTCGTATAGTCCAATTCAAATACGAGCTAAGTGAGGCGCAAAACAGCTAGCTTGACACTAAGTTTTAAGAACGGAAAAGAAGGACGCGAAGAGATACTAGGAGGTGGAAGTAGAGGCGAAAGTTAAATCGCAAAACCGGAGTTACACGGAGCAAATTAATGTTGTTAGGGCTTGAACCGAGTCTCCATGAGCCTGCGAAAAGAAAGAGTGAACCAATAAAAATGGATAATAATAATTAATAATAATAATAATTAATAATAATAATAATTAATAATAAATAATATAATAATAATAATAATAATAATAATAATAATAATAATAATAATAATAATAAGAATTAATAATATAATAATAATAATAATAATAATAATTAATAATAATAATAATATGGAAGACATCAAAGTAAACTTTTTTGACAACAAAGATGGTCATTTGTGTGTGGCATCAGTAGAACTTGGCCGGAAAATCACGTTCGTGTTGCAGTAAGTTTACTAAGAGTGCGTAGAATTGCTCATTCCTGTTGTAGGACGTGGTGTATGACGAGTAGTGTAATTGGTGGAGGCAATTAACCCAGCTCGCGTGATAGCAGGGCAAACACAAATGTGACGCCCATGTGATTGAATTAGCATGATTGGTTAGTGATTCCGTCGCGTTCAACTCCCTAAGGTCATTTTTCCCGTACGTGAAATGGCATGCTTTTGAACTGATTTTGATCTCGGCGCGTCTTTCCTCGCTGTATGCCCAAGATTCGACTCCGACCTATCGTCGGCTGTTGGGCGTTTCCCCCACAAGGGTAGCACCTCCCTGACAGTTCTAAGCTTTCCGACCAGTCTCTCGACATGTGCTGGTAGTGTAGTGCATGTTTAGTGTGTTGTAAGGGCGAGAATAGGACAAGGAAGAGGTCAGGGAAAAATCGCGCGCGGTGTGCGACTCGTTCGTTAGCGTACTGCTCGCATTCTCCTGGTTGTGATCGCGAAAAACACGGAAAAACTACCGATTGGAGCAGCCGTTGGCTTAGATTTCCCCTTCCAGACAAGCGACTGAATTCGACCTAGCTGGCTAGCTGCGTCTTAATGGGGATTTCGAAGTTCTTAGACCTCCAGGTTCAGAGAGACTGCAAGTGACATCCAGTTAACGGCACTAAGCCTCTCTACCTGATTAGTGGCAAAGCTGGTATTGGGAAGAAGTGTAGTGTACTGGGAAGCAACACAACCCAGCGCGCTGTGATTGATATCAGGAGCACCACAACACCGCCCGTGAGGGGACTGTGATGAAAAACGCGCGCACGGCCTGGCGGCCTGGCGGTCGGATAGAGCGGCGGGGCCCATCAGGGGACGCCCGACGCGTCCGCCTCTACTCGGCGGCGTCGCGTCGGGCGATCCCCAGCGCGGCGCCGCCGCCGTCGGCCCGTAAGCGCGCGAGCGAAGCAAGCGAGCGCCGGCCTACGCGTCGCGCGCGCCCGCGGGGCGAGCGCGTATTTCATCGCGCCGTAATGGATTTAATCTATCCCGCGCCACGGGCGCGCTAATCGCGCCAGGCGGGACCGCGTTTAAAACGGCGGACGCGGGACGCCGACGCGCGCGCGCGCACCGGAGGTGCGGCGGCGGAGACGGGGAGATTGTGGTGACTGGCGCGGAGGAAGGTGCTGATGCAAGTGATGGAGCTGGGTGAAATGTGGGCGGTTATTATGAGAAGGGTGAAAGGGAAAAGGACTGTAGTGAACGTGTGTTTGGCGCCGTGGGGTTGTTGTATTATTCCCAGATGGTGGAGGTGGTAGTGGTGGTGGTGCCCCGGGTCGATTGATGGTGGAGAGAGTTAATGTGAAACTGGAGTGGTGGTGCCGATCACAAGTTGCGTGAGGATGGTGCGTGCGTTCGTATAGGACTGCATCCGCAGATATTGTGCGTTGAGATAGTGTGGGGGTGATGTTTCGTGATGTTAGCGATGGAGGAGGTCTATGGTGGTGGGGATGAGGGTGGGGATGAAGGTGGTGGCGTGTTGTGGAGTGGTGGTGGACGCGAGGGGCATTGTATGGGTGGAGGCGGATGGTAGTGGTGGTTGGCGAGAAGAGGTCATGTGGGTGGTTTGGTAGTGGTTGCCGTTGGGGTGCGGGTGGAGGTGGGCGGTTGGTAGTGGTGGTTGTTGGTGTTGGTGCTGCTGGTGGTGGTGTGCTGGTGGTGGTAAAGAGAGGTGTTGTTGGTGGTGGTGGTGGCCGGTGGTGGTAAAGAAGATTGTGGTTGTCGGTAGTGGTGGCGGTAAAGAAGATGTGGTGTTTTTGGTGGTGGTGCGTGGTGGTGGTGGTAAAGAAGATGTGTGGTGGTGGTGGGTGGGTGGTGGTGGTGGTGGTGGTGGTGGTTGCGTGGTGGTGGTGGTGGAGAAGAAGAGGTGGTGTTGGGGTGGAGAAGAGAGATGTTGTTGGTGATGGAGAAGAAAGAGGTGGTGTTGGTGATGGAGAGAAGAGGTTGGTGGTGGTGGTGGAGGGGAAAGGTGGACATTTTGGCGATGGAGGATTTGTACGAAGGAAGGAGAGGCAGGCACGTGCTGAGGTCGATGACCGATGACGGTACACTTGTGACGGTGACAACTTAGGTAACTCTGAGAAATCTCGACACGCAGAACTGGCTGGAAGGGGTGGAAACGTAGTCCGAGGTTGAAACGTTTCGCAGAAAAATTGGGATCACGCGAACGGGTGTTACGCAATAAGGAGAATGGATGGAGATGGAAATTGTTATTTGGATAATGAATGGAACGCAGGCTAGTGATTACTATCATTTAGCTGATGTGTCCATTTATGAGAATTCAAGTTTAAAGGGTGAACTTGGGGTTTCAAATAGAGCACAGGTACAAAACACATTTGCAAGTGACTTTTAGCCGCCCCTTCCAAAATATTCGCGAATACGCACTTAAAAAAAAGAAATACGAATAAATGGCGACTACTTTAAGAAATTCTTTGAGGGCCTTCGTGACAGTCAACTTACACTTAAAATCTAGCGGGTTACACGGACAATTATGATGTAAAATAAAAAAAATCCCAAAAAGTTTCTTCCGGATCAAATTAATACACATGAGAGAAGGAGGTGCGTTAATATAATGTGCGATAAGGATGTTTGTAAACTAAATTATCACCTACGTATAACCTGGTTTTTGATTCGTAACGTAGTTTGGACATTAAAACATTATAAATGACAACGAATCAAAATGTGTAAAATATTATAGAAGTAAACCTTTTCCGATTTTTTGGATCTGTGAACATAACTGATTAACAATTTTTGATGGGAAGAGCGCCGCGATGCGGAGACAGCACGAACAACGGTGAAAATTACCCGAATTAATCTCTATAATATGTGACAAGGCTTGACAAATGCCAAGAAGGACGTTGAGAAGCTTCGGCCGAACCCGTGAAGAACATGTAAGGACACGTGGAAATTGTGCAAATCTCCAAAGGAATACGGATGGACACGGTAGGCTAGATTCATATGAAAAACGTCGGAATATGGGAAACTGTCCGGTGACATTTAAGGTTTACCGACGGTCTGAGAAGACGCATTGTTGCCCAGGAAGATATGGAGGATTCGGGTTTGAAGGAGAGATGAGCGGAGGCAATCCCAGGAAGGCAAGAAAGCAACGGCGGTCTCGACAGTGCACAACAGACCAGAATGGAATTGGGAGAGGACGGGGCAGGGCAGGAAGCAAGCACAAGGGTACGAAACGTGATAGAAGACCCAATTCCTTTCCGTGCTCGCACAGGAAGATGTTGGAGAATGTGCTTAAACGGACCATCGTGTGACAGGAAGAAGTGAGAGTTGCAGAAGAAAGAGACAGAAACTAGTTCGCTCTTAGTGCTGAACAGGCCCTAAGCGTCCAGGAACTAGCTTCACCTGAAGCCGCAAGTGGGCGAAGAGGCACTGGCGCGTCACCAAGGTGCGCATTGAGACGGCCGGCGTTTCGGCGGGTTGGGGTGAGGCGGGCTCCAGGCGAGGGTGGGGCGTGTGAAACGGGGCAGGCGTAGGGCGTGCGCAGAGAAGGGTGAAAGCGGGGAGAGGGGCGGGTTAGGCAGAGAGGAGTGGTGAGGGCGGGCGGGGGCAGGGAGGGTGGGATACCGGGAGGTTGAGGAAAGGCGGGGAAGGGCGCGGCGGGCGGCTGGGTGGGGGAGGGTGTGGTAGCGGGTGGGATGCTTGGGCGGGGTGGCGCGAGGCGGCGGTGGCCCGGGCTGGGGCGGCGCGGACGGCGCTGGCGACGCGAGCTGGCCCGCGTCGGCGGGAGCAGGGTCGGCGCCGGGCAGCGGGGCTTAGCGCGGTCTGGTGGCCGTCCGCCGCGACGCCGGCTCGCCTGGAGAGTTATAGCCGGCCGGGGGCGAGGCGGTTGCGCGCGGAGCCAGCAGCGGACGACCAGCCGCAGGCCGGCGCAGTCTGAGGCGGCGCATGAGCGGACGGGGCGGCTCGGACGCGGCCGAGTGATTTTTTGCCTGCGCCGCTCGTCCGTCCGCGCGCCCATCCGTCAGGCGCGAGCGCCTTTTCCGGCGCGAATGCGAAACCGATTGTGCCACGTTTTTTAGTCTCCGAGTTGCTACAGCGCTGCTCGCCGTCACTGCCCGACGTCAATCACTGCGGAATTTTTACCCCCCAACATCACCGCCCGATGTCACCGCCCCCGCCCTCGTCCCCGCTTCCGCGACCCCTCTCCACGTCACCACCCCCCGTCACTACTCCACCACACTTTCCCGACGTCCCGCCCCATGTTAACAGCCCCGCGACCCAGGCGGCGACCCCGCCACCGCGACCCGCCACGCGACCCCGCCACCGCGACCCCCCACGCGACCCCGCCACGGGACCCACGCCACGCGAACCCCGCCCCTCCCCGTCGCCGCCCAACGTCATTACCCCACGACACCTCCCGACGTCACCGTCCCATGACAACACCCCACATCACGCCATCATTCGCCCTCACCATCTGCCGATAACATTCGCCGTCACAGCGTGGCGTCACAACTCCTATCATCGCCGTGTTGATTCCCTACCCTCACTTCCCACCGTTACCGGTCTCGCGTTATTTCATAACTTAACGACGTAGCATTCATTTTGTATTTACCGCAACTTCAAACACTTCTGTTAGTCCGAACTTTTCGTTTACACTTTTTGTTACATAAAAACTATCGCAGTTACATCATACAAGTATTATTTGGCATTTCAAAAACCCGTATCTCTACTCTAATTCTACAAGGTTTTTGCCCGCCAGCAATGTTTGCGTCACTATTTTTCGAAGCATCCAAGCAATATCACTTGGATTCACTTTCACTGGACTCTCAAGTATCTCAACCAACACCAACTCTATAGATCTTTTGCATTACACATTGCATTACATATTACACATGCTCTACACATTCCAAAGATGTTTGACACAATTCATAATTAATGCAATAATTCGAAGTTTTGCGTGGTCCTCCTCGATACACGGATATTTTCTACAAATTATCAACCCGATTCTCCCGATTATAACAAACTTCTTAGTTTTAAGCGGATATTTTAAGAATCTGTCCCTCTTTAAAAACACTATTCTCAGAAGAACATTATTAAATCATCATCATGTGTAGTGTCGCACCAAATGACACGAGACAACAAGCGACAGAGCATTTCTAAACTTGTCCGTCAACAAGTTGAATAAGTGACGTCATAAGATATATTTCTGAAAACTTACAAGATTTTTAGCTGAAATATGAATATAATTTGGTTTGTGTAAACCATATTTCGTCGTAACCCGCTCAGTACACAAGGTAAAAACCTAACCTTTACAAAGGTAAGGGAGGACTTTCTTTCAATAATGCACACACCATTGCGTGGAAGATCATAACAATATGCAAATTCAAGTCTGATTCCCATTAATATATAATTGCTTCCGTAGAAAACTTCGTAAATATTACTGACATATATAATTGATTAGATGACAAGTGAAATGAGCTCTTATTTATTAAAACCACACCGAGAACGCTCTGGTTTTAGTACACACATTTTTCATCTGGTCATTATAAATTTAACTCATCGCATATCTTTTTCCTTTACTGCTTGCAATAAAGTCAGTGTCATAAAACACGCAACACATTTCAAACTCGGTGCTTTATTGCAACGCACAAATTTCAGAAATGTATAACAAGATAGCCGCGAGTGCACTGCCCGCCACAAAGTTCCAGCTCACGCGTCGAAATTCCCTCCATACGCTCGAGGGCGTCAGCGCAGACGACGGCGCCAAAAACGCCCTTCCCGCCCCGTGTGTAAACTTCGGCGTGAGTGTTGTCCGACCGCAAACATCGCAGCGCTGTTCGCTCCACGGGCGGGCGCAGTCCTCGGCCAGGAGTATCCGGTTCACTTGTGGCTACCGCCTTGCTGTTTCTGCTGTCGCCACGCCCCGGCATCCGCCGCCAATGCGGTCTCCGTTAAAACTCCAATCGACAGTAAAGATCCGAGTGCACTAGTTCTGAATAACGTACGTAGCGGCTGGTTAAAAAAAAGGGAGCAGTATTTTATCGGCAAATAAATGTTGTCGGTTTATTTATTGAACGCAATTTAACGAACAATAACTGGTTTCATCCGACTATTTATTTAATTACTATTCAAATAACATTTATGAAAACTGGTCTTTTGGAGTATTGAATACCCAAATCTCCTCGGGGATCTGCACTAATGCGTTCATTGATCACTATTGTAACGGCAGTGTTTATCGACAGATTGTATAACATTTTGATACATAGATACATTAATAGCGGCGACAGTCACAGTTAGGCTTAATGTCATTGTAATCGTTTCAGGAAAAACACCGTCGCTCAAACAAATTATTCATAACTTTCAAACAATAGTCTAGTCATTATCCATTCATTTCACAACATTATAGTAAATACCAGAAACCCAACCGCTGTTCTCAACGTCGTCAATACTACATCAATCACTGCAACTGTAATAACAATTACTAGAAAAGTAACTAACTAGCCATCACTACGATTAATTTATCGCTGATCCCATTTTCGTCGATTTCCAAATCTCACTCTGTTGCGGCTAACCACCATTTCCACCACAAACGCGTATCTCCATCACCACTATTTCGCTTCGCGCGCAGCCGTTCCCACCGCAGCGGCTGACGCCTACGCCTTCCTTCCTTCCTGTTCCCCGCCCGGACGTCCATCCGTCAAGAGCGCCGCTCCGCCCCCGCCCACAGCCCTCCGCGTTGCCAAACTTTCGCCGCCACCGCGACGCGACGCTGTTATATTCAAACTCGCCCCCGCGAGCGCCACCGCCGCGACGCACTCTCGGGGTTTTTATTCGCGCGGCGGCGGGGTGATTCGGCGGGCGAGACCGCGAGGACCGCAGTGACGGCTCGGCGCTGACCGGCGGAACCTCACGACAGTTATGGAGGGGGCGGGGGTTGACAGGACGGAAGCGGGAGCGCCGGAGGTAGAGGGAGCGGCTAGAGTTGTAAAATAGGTAGGGAGCTGAGTGAGGAGCAAGGGGCGGGGAAGCGAAAGAAGCGGGGAAGCGAAGGGAACGGAGAGAGAGAGAAAGAGGAGGAGCGGGAAATGGAGGGAACAGAGGGAGAGGAGGAAGAGGAAGGAGAGGAGGAGCGGAAGAAGAGGAGAGGAGAGGAGGCGAGAGGAGGTCCGGAGGGAGCTGGGAAGTGGAGAAAGAGGAGGGAGCGGAGGGGGCGGGAAAGCGGAGGAAGAAGAGGAACCGGAGGGAGAGGAAGAAACGGAGGAAACGACGGGAGTGAGGACGAGGAGGAACAGGAAGAAGCCGAGGGGGCGAGGAAGCGGAGAGAATGGAGGTTGTGGAGGAAGCGGAGGAAGCGGAGGGAGCGGAGAGAGCGGAGAACACTTGACGAAAACATGGGAGTGGTGGGAGCGGAGAGATTGGAGAAAGAAGCGGTGAGAGCAGGCATAACGGAGAAAGCGGAGGGAGGGAAAAAACCAAAAATGCGGAGAGAGCGGATGGAGCGAAGGATAAAAGCCGAATAGAACTAGGTCATGAACAAAGTACACAAACTACTGCAACAAAGAAAAGTAGTCAGGACAAACAGCTACGCAATAAGGTTTCTACGCCGGCAGGAGCGTTGTTACGACACGGTCGCCCAAACGGTGTGCACGGCGTGAGGCAGGAGCGGAGAGATATCGGAAGCAACGGGGACATCTAAGAGCTGCGGGGGTTGTGGAAATGACGGGAATAGTATTGCCTTTGGAATTTGACGGATGTTGCTGCAGACGTAAAGGCGACTGACGCGTTTCGGTGCGGTGTGATATAACACTGTCATTGCACCTCTGATGTTTCTCTGACAAATGAACTTCCATCAGCTAATCAGCTTAGCCAAGGGATCCAACACATTGAGACAGACAGATAATCTACAGAGAGAAACTTCTTCTCACACTAAACCTAAGAATTAACGTCACAGTTCAAAGTTCAATATGGATATTTGAAAGAAAAAAATCAATTCACACAATTTAATTACTCTCACAAAAACTGAGCTAACGTTTAATTATCGTAAAAGAAAAAAATTAAACCGTTCAACCTGAATGAAATACAACAGGACATGCTCTGTTAGGTAGCGCATTAGTGCCAAAACAAACTTAAAAATGTATCAAGATCAATCAACAACCCATGAAGTGTAATAGTCAGCATTATCCTGAAATTTTATCTAAATCTAATAGTAATTTAAGTCAAAGCTCTTGTCTTATGAACGACTTAAAACTGATGTATTTACGAAGAGAATGCAGTCACACACCGACATTAGAGGCATAATCCAACGTCAAGTACTGATGAGCTAGTCAATGCTTCAACGCTTTTCCAAAGCTATTAGAAATAATATGTTCTTTCTTTCAAAATTTCTTTCAATTTTGAATTATTTTGAAGTGATATCTATTAACTACAACATTTATCTAAATGTATAATAACAAGTATACCTCGAATGTGTTGCACTATTTACATTATGTATACAATTTATTAAATTGAACCCTGCTCAAAATATGTTTTCTTTGATGCTAATGCACAAACAACATGAAAGTCTTCAGTTAAATTCTAGTCAACAAATCCTAATGGGCGATCATCCAAATTACGTGACGGCCAATATATAACTGTGTTTTAGTCATACGAGAAAATATATGTGGATGTTATTTTATCCCACTTTCGACCAGTGAGAAACATGTGTGGAGTAGTCTTTGATCACGTACCGTTATTATATTAACATCACTCATGGTATTTATTTGTGCAACCGTTTATTTTTACTGACGTTACAGACAAAAATCTGTAAACAATGAAAGTGCTCTCCCACGCTAACTTCTGAATGATTATGAATTATCTCTCTCACTGTTGCGGTTTCCCTTACGACTTTACCACATAACATTACTGTCAAAATAAAAGCAGCGTTAACACTGCGTATTGCTCTTGCATGGTATTCAACTGTATTGTCTTGAGAACGACGCTCCCTTTTTACTTTTATTTTGGCCGAAAAACTTTGCTTCCACTTCTTCTTTCATCACAGACGCATTGTTGTAGGCAGCAAGCAAAAACTGTCACTTCAGTGAATTATTTTTTGCTGGGGAATATGCGACTCTCAAACCTATCACCTTTAACACCACCCATTGCTACTACCGACAATTTCCACATCTCCACCCCAATCAAACTCTCAACACCCACCACCATACATCCATCTCAACATCACATCTCCACCCACACCACCACACCTCCACCCACCCCGCCACCTACATCGCCTCACTTTCAACAACACTATCACATATTTTACTGCCTGCTGCACCCAACACTTCAAATCCTGCCATCTTCCCACCTGTCACGTTACCTCGCAAGCACGCAATTTCTCTTCCGCCGCTCCCCCTCCACGTCGTTGTCTCCTCGCCCCCCCCCTCGCCTGCACGCACTGCCCTGCTCGCGCACAGTGCGCACGTGCGAGCGAGCGAGGAGAGAGAGAGGAGAGAGAGAGAGAGAGAGAGAGAAGAGAGAGAAGAGAGAGAGAGAGAGAGAGAGAGACGCCCCCCTTCCTTGCCGAGTCGCCATTGTCGCATGGACACAATGCGGTAGCGCCGACAATGCGCGTTGTCTCCGCAATCATAACGCGCTCTTTTAATTTTCGCGAAACGCTGCGGGACAGGCTCGGGAAGCCTGTGATGCGCGGGAGACACGGGGTAGGGTGGTATTGATGGTGGTTGATGGATGATGATGATGATGATGACGGACGACGACGGTGACGCATCAAGTGTTGGTGTACAACTGGTGGGGGGAGCGGTCGAAAGTGTGCTGGAAGTGATACTTGTGAATGGGGTAATTGTTGGTGATGATGGTTATGAGGTGATGTGGACCATGGAATTGAATGTGTCTGGATGTGATATGTGTGTTTTGAGGTAAGGCGATGTACGTGGAGATGAGGTGGTGTTGAATGAAAATGGGGTGAGCGGAGTGGAAGTGGAGATTTGCCGGTGGTGGGAGAATTTGCCGTGGGGTGGGAGATTTTGCCGTGTGGATTGCCGGTGGCGTGGGAGATTTGCCGGTGGGTGGGAGATTTGCCGGTGGGTGGTGGGAGATTTCCGGTGGGGTGGGAGATTTGCCGGTGGGTGGGAGATTTGCCGGTGGGTGGGAGATTTGCGGTGGGGTGGGAGATTGCCGGTGGGTGGGAGAATTTGCCGGTGGGGGTGGGAGAGATTTGCCGGTGGGGTGGGAATGGTGGGTGGAGATGTGACGGGGGTGAAATATGTGATGGTTCTTGAAATGGGCGGATGTAGGTGGTGGGTGTGGGTGGAAGGTGGGGTGGGTGGTGAAGGTGTGTGATGTTGAGATGGATGCATGGTGTGGGTGTTGAAGTTTGATTGGGTGGAGATGTAAAATTGTCGGTAGTAGCAATGGGTGGTGTTAAAGGTGATAGGTTTGAGAGTCGCATATTCCTCAGCAAAAATAATTCACTTGAATTGACAGTGTTTTGCTTTGCTGCCTACACAATGCGTCTGTGATGAAAGAAGAAGTGGAAGAAAAGTTTTTCGGCCAAATAAAAGTAGAAAGGGAGCGTCGTTCTAAGACAATACAGTTGAATACCATGCAAGAGCAATATGTAGTGTTAACGCTGCTTTGTTGTTGCTTAAATTTTGAGAGTAATGTTATGTGGTAAAGTCGTAAGGGAAACCGCAACAGTGAAAGAGATAATTCATAATCATTCAGAAGTTAGCGTGGGAGAGCACTTTTATTGTTTACAGATTTTTGTCTGTAACGTCAGTAAAAATAAACGGTTGCAACAAATAAATACCATGAGTGATGTTAAATAATAACGGTACGTGATCAAAGACTACTCCACACATGTTTCTCACTGGTCGAAAGTGGGATAATATAACATCCACATATATTTTCTCGTATGACTAAAACACAGTTATATATTGGCCGTCACGTAATTTGGATGATCCGCCCATTAGGATTTGTTGACTAGAAGTTTAACTGAAGACTTCATGTTGTTTGTGCATTAGCATCAAAGAAAACATATTTTGAGCAGGGTTCAATTTAATAAATTGTATACATAATGTAAATAGTGCAGACACATTCGAGGTATCTTGTTATTATAATTTAGATAAATGTTGTAGTTAATAGATATCACTCAAAATAATTCAAAATTGAAAGAAATTTTGAAAGAAAGAACATATTATTTCTAATAGCTTTGGAAAAGCGTTGAAGCATTGACTAGCTCATCAGTACTTGACGTTGGATTATGCCTCTAATGTCGGTGTGTGACTGCATTCTCTTCGTAATACATCAGTTTTAAGTCGTTCATAAGACAAGAGCTTTGACTTAAATTACTATTAGATTTAGATCAAAATTTCAGGAAATGCTGACTATTACACTTCATGGTGTTGTTGATTGATCTTGATACATTTTTAAGTGCACTAACTGCGCTACCTAACAGAGCATGTCCTATTGTATTTCATTCAGGGTTGAACGGTTTAATTTTTTTCTTTTACAGATAATTAAAACGTTAGCTCATTTTTGTGAGAGTAATTAAATTGTGTGAATTGATTTTTTCTTTCAAATATCCATATGAACTTTGAACTGTGACGTTAATTCTTAGGTTTAGTGTGAGAAGAAGTTTCTCTTTGTAGATTATCTGTCTGTCTCAATGTGTGGGACCCCTTGGCTAAGCTGATTAGCTGATGGAAGTTCATTTGTCAGAGAAACATCAGAGGTGCAATGACAGTGTTATATCACACCGCACCGAAACGCGGTCCAGTCGCTTTACGTCTGCAGCAACATCCGTCAAATTCCAAAGGCAATACTATTCCCGTCATTTCCACAACCCCCGCAGCTCTTAGATGTCCCCGTGCTTCCGATAATCTCTCGCTCCTGCCTCACGCCGTGCACATCCGTTTGGGCGACCGTGTCGTAACAACGCTCCTGCCGGCGTAGAAACCTTATTGCGTAGCTGATTGTTCCGACTACTTTTTTTGTTGCAGTAGTTTGTGTACTTGTTCATGACTAGTTCTATTCGGCTTTTATCCTTCGCTCCATCCCTCTCTCCGCATTTTTGGTTTTTCCCTTCCCTCCGCGTTTCTCCGTTATGCCTGCTCTCACCGCTTCTTTCTCCAATCTCTCCGCTCCCACCACTCCCATGTTTTCGTCAAGTGTTCTCCTGCTTCTCCGCTCCTCCGCTTCCTCCGCTTCCTCCACAACCTCCATTCTCCCGCTCTCGCCCCCTCGGCTTCTTCCTGTTCCTCCTCGTCTCACTCCCGTCGTTTCTCCGTTTCTTCCTCTCCCTCCGGTTCCTCTTCTTCCTCCCGCTTTCCCGCCCCCTCCGCTCCCTCCTCTTTCTCCACTTCCCAGCTCCCTCCGGACCTCCTCTCGCCTCCTCTCCTCTCCTCTTCTTCCCTCCTCCTCTCCTTCCTCTTCCTCCTCTCCCTCTGTTCCCTCCATTTCCCGCTCCTCCTCTTTCTCTCTCTCTCCGTTCCCTTCGCTTCCCCGCTTCTTTCGCTTCCCCGCCCCTTGCTCCTCACTCAGCTCCCTACCTATTTTACAACTCTAGCCGCTCCCTCTACCTCCGGCGCTCCCGCTTCCGTCCTGTCAACCCCCGCCCCCTCCATAACTGTCGTGAGGTTCCGCCGGTCAGCGCCGAGCCGTCACTGCGGTCCTCGCGGTCTCGCCCGCCGAATCACCCCGCCGCCGCGCGAATAAAAACCCCGAGAGTGCGTCGCGGCGGTGGCGCTCGCGGGGGCGAGTTTGAATATAACAGCGTCGCGTCGCGGTGGCGGCGAAAGTTTGGCAACGCGGAGGGCTGTGGGCGGGGGCGGAGCGGCGCTCTTGACGGATGGACGTCCGGGCGGGGAACAGGAAGGAAGGAAGGCGTAGGCGTCAGCCGCTGCGGTAGGGGAACGGCGCGCGCGAAGCGAACTAGTGGTGATGGAGATACGCGTTTGTGGTGGAAATGGTGGTTACCGCAACAGAGTGAGATTTGGAAATCGACGAAGATTGGGGTCAGCGAGAAATTAATCCTATTGATGGCTGTTAGTTACTTTTCTAGTAATTGTTATTACGTGGCAGTGATTGATGTAGTATTGATGAACGTCGAGAAGCAGCGTTGGGTTTCTGGTATTTACTATAATGTTGTGAAATGAATGATAATGACTAGACTATTGTTTGAAGTTATGAAGAATTTGTTAGAGCGACGGTGTTTTCCTGAACGATTACAATGACATTAAGCCTAACTGTGACTGTTCGCCGCTATTAATGTATCTATTATCAAATGTTATACAATCTGTCGATAAACACTGCCGTTACAATAGTGATCAATGAACGCATTAGTGCAGATCCCCGAGGAGATTTGGGTATTCAAATACTCCAAAAGACCAGTTTTCATAAATAGTTATTTGAATAGTAATTAATAAATAGTCGGATGAAACCAGTTTATTGTTCGTTAATTGCGTTCAATAAAAAACCGACAACATTTATTGCCGATAAAATACTGCTCCCTTTTTTTTTAACCAGCCCTACGTACGTTATTCAGAACTAGTGCACTCGGATCTATTACTGCGATTGAGTTTTTAACGGAGACTCGCTTGGCGGCGGGATCCGGGCGTGGCGACAGCATCTCTCTCTTTT
>BOPP01000046.1:7736242-7750168 GCA_017312745.1 Gryllus bimaculatus | reverse complement strand
GGGCAGGTGTAGAATGTGGTCAGGGAATCGGAGATTAGAGTGAGTGATGAAGCTAGAGGGGGGCTGTGAAAGGGTTATCCCGATGGCGACACCGTGCCCGCTTATTTGTTAGCGTGGAGATAGACCTAGTATATATATATTTTTTTAAATTGCACAAAAGTAAGTTAATGTCCTTGTCCTTAAACTCGCAAATAATTCTTTAATGAAAACAAATTTCTTAAAAACCATTTGTGGCTTTGAATAATCTTACAAACACACAAATGCACTGATTTGCAGAACTTGCATTCATACAAGTGACGAATATACATTACATTTATTATGTCACTGGAATTCATAAATGAAGAGTAAGTTTATTCCTGCACTAGATAATTATAACTAACCATCTCGAAAAGAGGATATAATTATTAAGTTAATAAACAGTTGTACTCAAATGATTAACTCAGATCCTTTTATTTTCCTTTTATACCCTAAACACACAAATTGACCGATTTTTAAATTGAATATTACATACATACAAAATTTAAAGTATGTAAAACAAAGCACAAAATTATAAAATTATCAATATACCACAAAAATGGTAATAGAACACCATGAATCAAAATATTTACAAATTACATTGTATAGAGAGCTAAACATGAAATCAGATGCACTGCGATGGAGAATAATGTGAAGTTGAAGCAAGATATTGAAAGTATAATGACGTCACTATATTCAAAAGAATCTTATTGTTCTTTAGATCGTCTTTGGACATTCACAACATGCCAAGACGATATAGTTGAGCGGCATTCGTAAAGCAAACGAGAGTGATGAAATGAAATAGACTGTGGGATACTGTGTGAACAAATCGGATAATTACAGACACACTGGACAAGACGTACCAGTAGTTCATCAATGTCTCTACCGTTGGTTCTTATAAACGAGTGTGTAAATCTCGTTCAAGAAGTTAGTGACGTCCAAATTCCAGCCCATATCGTCATTGTACATGATATTATAGCAAATATCAAGGAAATTCTAAAGCAGATTATGTATTCTTATAGTCGTGCGTGGATGTAAAGAGGTAGCTTCTTTAACCAGTCATTCAACCCCACCTCGATATTGTAACGCCCACCTCTAATTATTTCCAGAAAGAAACATATAACATACGAACACATGAATGACTTGTGTACTGGATCTGCCAAAGAGCTACCGGTGATTGACTGCGGTTTTGACGTCAGTATGTCGAACGGTTTCTTGAACTGCCTCGAAAAAAATGTGAACGTTTGTACCATACAATGACGACTTTTTATTCAGTACGTATTAACCATAGCACAGAACATCATCCGACACGTGTTACTGCATTTTTGCAACGTCAGGATTTTTTTTATTTCAGTACGATTACACTAGTTCACATTCCAATCCTTCAATCTGACATACATGCTCTTCAGAGTACTAACCCGCATTCAAGGTCGGATGAATCACCAGGAGTTTTCTCCGCCGAGCATGTGTTCCATTGGGCACAATTTTTGCAGTGTCATTAAATATTCTAACATAGCTGAGCTTCCAAAGGCAGTGGCCTTTGAATTCTATTTTAGCGAGAAACATTCGCCTTCTTGACAATTGCGTTTGTGAGATAATTTCTTTATCTGCATTGCCGTACGAGGACGAAACATTATTTACATACATCATACACCAGTGCGAATGAACCAAGTGAGCGATTGCGTTGTTCAATCAACTGGTAATAAACATCAGACATGATCCTCACATAAGTACGTACATGCAACAAAATACATACTAGGCAACGAAAAGCTAATAAACCATCCGTAACGAATTGATACACGTAGAACATGCGATAAGTTATTCCATAAAAGTAGGCACTGAAAAGTTTTTAGTGTATTTATTTACTAGGCTGTCAGGGTGACGCCGCGTCCATGGCGAAGGTGCCGACGTTTCGGTCGCCATTCTGCGACCTTCCTCAGGGCGTAATAACGTCGGCTTCTTTGCCATGGACGCGGCGTCACCCGGACAGCCTAGTCAATACTGACTCCTGCCGCGGAAGCCTACGCTCTCACTTTTTCAGTGTAGTTTGTGTGTAATACAGACGTGCGTTTTGATGCTATCTCAAATCCTATTTTGGGAAAAAACATTCAAGTCCACCTGCTGCGGACATGTGTTTGAAATGAAAACAATACTGAGAGGTACTATATAATTTAATTAAAGTGATGTTTGGTTTATAAATTCAATGGTCGTAAATCTGATTAGCTGATCGCATATCAACCAATAACATTACTTCTGACAGGTCAAGTTTTGCACAAAACCGGCGCGCTATTAATTATTAATTAATCCGTCTCAATGCTGATTTGTTACCTACAAATGTCAATCTGGATTATAAACATCAAAATAAATTATAATTCGCAAGTCCAAACTTCCAATTATGATAATTAGCAATATTGAATGGTAGAGTTATCAGCACAATTCAGTAGATCTGCGCGCTAATTGTAAAACAATTGCTGTGGATCAAAAGCTTTCAACGTATGTTATTGATGAGATACATCCCAGTGTATCACATTCAAAATTCTTGTAAAATTATTGCAAAAATGTCTTCTCGTTCACTCTAGTAATAAAGAAGCATCTTTAAGCTAAAGATGGGATGAAATAAATTTTTGAATCAGAAATGTTTAACTAAACTTTTGTGAACTAGACACCCAAGATAACACTTGAAGAATTGAAGCACAATAGGAAAAGGTCGTTATTAGACACACTGACTTCATCTCCTCTCCCAAACACTGAATTCAAATTAAGCGAACTTCAAAATGAGAGGACACACAGGACATATTACACAATAAAAGTGACAGTGTTGCTTACTCTCTCCATATTATTGATGCATCAGTCCTTTACGTTCATATTTCTACCCTCCAATCTTTCGAAGTAAATGTTTTAAAACAAAATTCAAATGCAAAAATATATTGTGCTATACTGCAAATTTCAGGATATTTTTATAGCCTTTAAGCGGCAGTTTCAGTCTCTTAAGTAAATTCTAAGCCAACAGAAACTGAGAACGTCGATATCTCTCGTCTTACCGCTAGCTCGATCTCCTGTAGTTTGTGCCAGTGGCCACAATCCAGCTCTCAAGGCCATTCAGTGAAAATGGATTGAGCATTGCTGTGTTAAGTTACGCTTCAAAGGGCGATTGTGTCATTGCGCTGGGATTGTAATTCTGTTCTGTGATGGAGGCGGGATACGCATGGCTACCATGCGAGAAACAGCCACTGCCCCTTCCTCTGACTGGTGGCGCGGTGACTGGCGCGGCGACCAGACACGAATTAAGTCGCCACCACCAGAACTGGACTGATTGAATAATTTGATTGACTGATTGATTGATAAATTAGTAAATCCGAGCGCGTTCACTACTAAGAACGTTAGTTTCGTAAGTGTACTGCACTTTTTATAGATGGAAGTCGTGGCAATAATCCCTGCTTGGTTGACGAAATCCGTCATATGTCACCTTGCGGGGGTTTCCCCAACCAGGTATCTCCCACCAGCGTGGCACCGCTCCAGTCCGGACACGTTGTAAGTTCCCGACTGTATCCCGTCAAATATGGTAGTGCGATGTAAGTGTGTGCATGTGGGTGTAAGTGTGTGTAAGTAAGGGGTGAGGATAGAGCAAGGGAGAGGAATGAAAGATCGCGCGCCTTCTGTGGCCCGTTTGTAAAGATACTGCTCCGCTTTGATAGATTAGTGATTCTGGGCGCGTCAACTTCTAAGATCGTTAGTCCCGTAAGCGTAGTGAAGGTCTTCCCGCGTGCGCGTGCGCGCGCGCGCGCGTGTGTGTGTGTGTGTGTGTGTGTGTGTGTGTGTGTGTGGCTGTGATTTTCCTCCGCTGGATGGTGAGATCCGACGCCGACCTATCAAGACAAATCGAAACTTTGCTTGTTTTTGTATTGTTTCATGTTCCTGGCCACGTAAGAAAACTGTAGATATCTTTCATGTGGCTGGGAACTGCATAGTTTTCTTCCAAATTCTGCGCCTATCGGGAATTAATAATGTGGATCAAAAATGCTCTCAAAGCAGAGTCACATTTTTTTTCACACAAGAAATTAATACACTACATCGAGTCTCTCTGTCCTACTAGCAAAGGTGGCTCAGGGCATGAACTGACGTCACTGCAGTATCTCTGACCGGGAGGGTTAGGTCCGAGTCCCGACGGATTTTCGACACTAGCTAGATACCTAAATCGAATTCAGTCGCTACCTGGAGAAAAATTCAAGAGACCGACCGCTCTGATCTCTGGCTTTCCATGGTTTCTCCGATCAATACGAGATGAACACCGGAGCAGTACTCTAACAAACCGGCCACAGACCGTACGCGATCTTTCCTTCCTCTTCCTTGTCTTACCTTACCTGTCCACGAACACACCTATATCCACTACACTACCACACTTGCCGAGAGTGCGATTGGGAGTGTACAGCTTGTCCCGGCTGGGTCGGTGCCGCGCTGATGGGAGATACTTGGCTGGGGAAAACCCTGCTAGACAACGGGCAGATCGGCAGCGGATCTCGCCATCCAGCGGGAGAAGATCACCGTTAACTCAGGCAATAAAACCCACACCATACTTTTGGGACTAATGGGACACTACACTTTTGGGACTAAATCACTAATCAATCAATCAATCAATTAAAAAATCATTAGTAGATGGTATGAGGTAATAAGTATATCATAATTTAAACGATTTAAACACGATGTATTATCGTCAAACATTTAAATGCCAGTACTGGAATTACACATTTACGATTATATATTTGACACTTTTTCTGAAGGTTACAATGAATGATAAATTGCTATCGTTCGAAACGCCTGCCATGTATATGAAATGCGAAATGTCTCAACTTATTCGTAGAAGAGGAGAACGTGATTTATGGATCTCTTTGTGCTTTTAATAAAATGCTAAGACAAAAATGCGCAATCAATATTTCTAATTTTTCTGAGAGATCAAACGTGAAAACGTATTCAAACAACACATAGATGAGTTAATATAAAAATTGTTCCAGTAATAGATGTAGAAAAGTGATCTCAAAATATGAGTCAAGTCTCCTTTGAATTTTTATTCTTTTATGTATAAATTATTTTTGTTCACGTCATATGATGTAAAATATTATAAGTAATAATAATAATAATAATAATAATAATAATAATAATAATAATAATAATAATAATAATGATAGCAGTAACAGACAAGATATTGTAATACACGATTTCACAAACAAAAAAGACTTCTTCATTGATATCACTCATCTACCAGATCACAACGTCGATAAGGCAGAATGACAAATAAATCCCCAATATAACCCCTTGCTCACAGAATACAGAAAAAAATTATCGTCTTAATTCTGTTGAAGTTACACCGTTTGTTATCACAGCAACTGGTCTAGTCAATAAATCCTGAAAACGTATATTCAAAACGTACAAATAAACCCTAATGCAATAATCCTTAAAACTCAAAAACCTGTCATCTTGGAAACATGTCGAATAGTTCCCACCGTGCTGAATTTATCATGAGCTGTAACCAAGTCTGTCAATGTTGGCCCCACACACCTGAGAAAACCGAATGATTTCATAGACTTAAGCCAATAATAATAATTTATTCAATATTATTATTATTATTATTATTATTGTTGTTGTTGTTGTTGTTGTTGTTGTAGATGCACCTAAGCCTGACGGGAGTCAATGAGCAATCGCCATGCTGCGTGCATGACACGTGCGAGTCCGCATCCGCGAGGTGCCCGCCCCCCTCGCCCCCGCACTCGAGTGTCGCCCGCCGCCTGACACGCGGCCGCCGCCGCCGCCGCCACGGCATCGATTCAGTCGCCATGGCGACGCGCCGATAGAAACAAGGAAATAAAAAGACGCGGGGCCGGAGGCGTGGGCGATGGCTCGTGAGGGGCGGCAGCCTAGGCGAGACGACTTGCGGACGGGCGAGGGAACTGGCGGGCCGAACGTTGTGCAGGTGATGGGCGAGTAAAGTGTGCTGCAAGGGAGAAAAGTTGCATGCAATAGAAAACAGTTTATTACGATAAAATTTCTGATGATATCTCCAGGGAGAATGATGAATAGAATGAGTAGAGTGAGATAGTCTATGCAACTTTTAATAGTAATATCGATATTTATCGATTTACTTGAGCCTTGTTTAGAGCTATTACCAGAATGTATGTCATAGCTGCAGTATTTCATAGCTGCAGTTCATATCTTAATAATATTTTAATTCAAATCATAATGCTTTTAATGATTAAAATTATAGAAACTTATTTATGTTTAAGGAATGTAAAAAAAGAAAAGTTACAATTTCCCTTAGTTTTTTATTACAATATATAATAAAACTTGGCGTTGTCCGTCTATTTGCCACAACCATCTGTTAGCAACGTAATGAGTTCTATTTTTCACTAAAGATACTAGAAGTAATTTAATTTTTATTAATAATATCGCTGGTGAGGTTGATACCTTCTAACAAGATACCCGTCTGGGAACCACGATTCAGATGGCGTAATCCAGGAAGACAACTAAAAGGATGGGAGGATAATTTAAGGAGTGAGCAACCAGAAATTGGATGAGACTGACTGCATGCAGAGCGTCATGGAGGTCCCTTCAAATAAGTTGTATGGTGGAAATGTAGAAAAGCGAAACAAGTGAAGTGTTGTGGATACAATATCAATATTAAAAGACAATGTATTAACAGCCAAATTACATGACAATTGTTTAGTTAGTAGTTATCAATACCAGCTTAATACGTGTGAAATCTATTCATTTGCATAGTTGTACTCAACCAAACTGCACGGCCACAAACCCGTGAGAAATCAGGAGATCCTACAAAACATCCGGGGAGGGTACATTTGGGGTTGGAAGTGGTTAGTAACCTACTACAGAAAATGATTAAATCAATGTTACTCCCCGTACAGTTGAGTGGGTTATTTGATATAAGATCTCTTGAAAGTGAATCAGTAGAATACTTCGAATATAACTTGACTGGTGAGTATTTCTCTGCTGAACACGAACGGCATCTCCACAAACGTTACTCATTGCTTTCCGGAAAAGATCATTCTCGTGAGAAACTTAACTTCTACACTCTACACACTCTACAAAATTTGATAACTTCGTACTTTAAATTACTGTGCAATACCACTTTCTATTACATCAAACCAAATAAAAGCCAATTGCTTACCATTTATGATACTATAAAGAGCACTTCTAAATTAAGATTTTTCATTTCCCTTGCAAAAATTTCGCATCCTTTGGAAACAGATTCGACAAAGCAAAGCAAAGCAAAGCAAAGCAAAGCATACAGCAAAGCCCTGTCTGAGAGTGAACCTGGCGCGAGAGAAGAAAGAAGAGAAAGTGACTGCAATAGAGGACTGGGCGAGGCGGCCAAGGCGTTTATTGGCCTGCTTATCTGTGCTAACGGCCGCGCAACAAATGGGTTTCCGAGAGGGTCGCCACCTCCTCTCCCAGCGCCAGAAACACGAGCTGGACCCCCGGAAGGAAATAAACGACACGTGTTTCATCGTTAGCTGCTGCACAAAGACCGACACTATGGGAGGTGGTCAGAGAAAAATGTGGATGAGTAACAAAGCGAGCAGTCGTTAAAGCACAATCCTTCACGCATACCTGCGTTCGTACGCTTCGCAATATAGCTTTGAAGAAGGCCACAGCAAGATGGCCGAAACGTCAGCACAATTGACCGAGACGCGGCTCATTCCGGATAGCCAAGAATGTATCTTAACGCATACCTGTCACATGATCCTAAGATGATGGTCTTCCTGAGAAATAAACAAGTGACACGAAAAACAAAAGAATAATAAAGTTGTATAGAGTTATGAAGAATTTAGTTACAGAAAAATAGTGATGACAATCCTGAAAATATTCGGAAGATAAAAGAGAAGAAACATGTCAGAAGAATTTATCGTGATGAAAATGTTAAGAAAAGAGATAATGAAAAAAATGTATAAATATACGAGCGACAAATAATTTCTATGAGAACTAATGATATAAGTAAATTCAGAACACATAAAAGTGACCTGAAGGTAAAGGTTAAATCTAGTAAGGTAGAAATTCTGCAGAGGAATTATTAACATGACATGATAATAATCATCAAAAGTATAATTAAACCTTAAAATGGGACTGTGCAGTTTGCTGTCTATAGTAAATACTCATATTTTATAATTATAATTAGTATTATTTATATAATTATATTTTATTTACAATTATTCTTTAATGCTCATTCTGTCACTCCTTGTTATCTTTAAATGTATGGTACTCCCAAGTCACTCGATACTAGTATCATGATGTTGGCTGTAAACACGCTTGCCTACCAAGACACAATGAGTTCACAAAAATATTTCAGGTAATTGAAGGTTAAAAATACGAAGTTTTAAAACATAGTTTCAAAGTCCTTTAAAATATACAGTGTATACAATAAAATTCATATTTCTTAAATTGTGATCACAAACTCAGAAAATCTTAGTAAATTACTATGACTATTTCACTCATGTCTGTCTGTGTCGTAAAAGTAACCAATGAGAAGCATGAATATAGTCAAATTAAACCAATCACAGATGTTTATCGCCATAAATTTATCACTTTGTTTACCTTTTTCTCTCCGCTATTTTTACCTTTTTGATGTTATCCAAAGCAATTGTTTGAGGTCCATAATAGCGTATGAGCATCCGTATAATATTAAAATATTCGATAATATTTAAAATTCTAAAATAAAATATATTATTAAAGATTCAGTGCCAAAAACAGCAAAAGAAATAGAGAAAGTTTGTGGAAGCAATTTCAAGAATTTTGTGAAGAATGAAAATGCAAATGAACAGCACAAACTACAAATTAAGAAATTACAGATATTTTAGGCAATTTATTTGCTAAATTAGATGGTATAGAGTACAAAGAATACGCCATCAAAACTATTTGGAACGTTACCCACAAATTTATTCAGAAAAATAATTTTAATGAGCACACACGTGTGTTCATCCATTTGAAATTGACGAAACCTGCTGCTAATTTAGCTTGTGCATCATCCATTTCAAATACTTACACGGAATGGCAATACATAAAAACTCAACTTTCTACAACTTTAAAATTTGTGTTGTTAATACATATTCTTGTAAGTAGCTTCGTTATAATTGTTTTTGGAAATTTTATTACCATAAGTCGGAGGTGATTTTTGCTGTTTGTATTACGGAAAGGCTCCTCGAAGTCTTTCCTGGCGGAGCCCCCGACAGGTTGATTGCAATCAGTGGTAAGAAATGATTCTGATGTAAACTACATTAGAACAGATTGTTCTAAAAGAAAATACAGTATTTTTCACCAACGCACAATACTCATGTGCCAAAAGTGCAGAGTAACACTTTATTTTCAATGTTTGTACAAATTCCATAACACACATTATTGTAACACAATATTTATTTCCTACTTTAACTTCAATTTCATGTGTTATGTCTTATTTTCTTGAGTAAAAAGAACCACTAAATTAAATTCCATTTGACGCATAAGATGCAACTGCTTATAAATCACTCTTTTTGCATTTTATTTTCGCTAGACCCATAACGCCCTGTGTCACCTACAGATAAAACAAAAACCGTAGTATTGATATAAATAATACCCCATTCAAGGGGATGTATACATAAGTAATATTAAGAATGGGAAAGCAAAATCTCCCATGGCAGTGGAAATTGCCAAGTTAATTACAACGAATCGTTACATAGGATTGAAGGATTTGATTCTTCGTTCTTAGTAAAACTGAAAGATAGACTAGAAGAAGCATAGTTTTGACATACTCGTGTTTTTCTATGCATTTACTAATATCACTATCTGTTACTAATATTAATATCTGTTATTAATATTAATATTATTATTTGCGTATGAGCTACTACTGACCATGCAATATCTATTATTAATATACTATTTCTCTTATATTTTATTGGTCTAATTTCATTCCATTGGTTCCTGCCTAATCTTATGTTCAGCTTTTACATTTCAAAATTGGTTCTCTTATAACGTCATAATATTTATCTTTATTACTTAGGAACTCACATTAATTGTATATAAATCAGAATTTTTAACAATATCTTCATTAACAAATACTAGTGTTTGACTTTATTTCTCTCTTCTTTTATTACAAACCAATTCAATAGCTTCCACTGTAATTATAACAACTGATTAGTTGTAAGGCAAAGCAATCTGTTCAAATGTACATAACAAATGACATTTAAATTACTAACAACGAAAGAGGAAAATTGTTGAATGAGAGAACAGAGCCAGAAATCGACAAACTAGTTGAAGCGGCGCCGCGCTCTCCAACTAAACGAACAAAAAAAAAGGTATTATTAAATTGGCGATAAATTTTCGTTAATTTTCTTTTGTGTCCGTAATTACAGATAATTGTATTATACAATTGTCGCTCGTAACAGCGATGGCTGCCGCCCGGCAGAAGTCCATTTGCAGTCCAATGAACGTATCTGTAAATAAATGGGAACCGCGGGCAGAGTAGCGAGCGAGCGGGCTGCATTGCCAAGGTTTTGTTTTTCACGCGCTTAGGCAAACGAAGCGCGTTGGCCGTCATTCACCCGGTCGCGTCGTTGCTCCGCTATCCCCTCACTCACGAGCTCCCCTCCCCTACCCCTCACACACACACACACACACACATGCGCGCACGTACGCACGCACGCACCCGCCGCCGCATTTCCATGTTTGCTACTCGACGTTCGCGGGGCCGAATAACCTCTCGGCGGTTCATGAACAAGCGGTCTCATATTAATAAGCGCCAATGTAAAACCATAACTCGCGTGCTCAAATAAATAAGGTATTGTTGGTCCTTTGAGTCTCTCTTTTCACGCAAATCGATTCGTTTGCCCCTGACCCATTGATAACGTTTGTTTTGGGGTTCCATATACCAGTCACCGGCCTCGGTTCAGCAATGGCTTTGTCCGAAACCCGTTTCGATGGCATGGATTTTATACGTTCGATGAAGTACACCACTATTGTTGAACACGAAAAATATTCCTTGAATAGATGAAGTATTGAAATGATTGACTGATGTTCCCAGGCATGTCAACACCTATGGTCATTAGTCCAGATACTGTAGTAGATTAATTCATCTTTCAGGGCACGTCAACTGCTATGGTCATTAGTCCATATGGTGTCGTCATCATTGCCATGGTTGATTAGTTAATGTTTCCGGGCACGTGAGCTACTATGGTCAATAGTCCATGAAAAATATAAAAATATTATTATTTATTATTAATAATTTCAGATTAATATTTTCACATGAGTGATATAGTCATTACAAAAACCTCTGTCTGGGAACTTAAATATAATTTTGATCTTTGCAGTTTAGTGCATAATACATGCTCATTATTGATCAATTTGCTGAATACTGTAATTAAAAGTTATTACAAAATAGTGGATGAGGAGAGTTATTTACAATAAATGGGACACCCTGCAAAAGTACTTTACTTTGAATAAAGAAAAGCTACGAAAGAACGTTTTTGTTTACACAAATTGTTTAAAGAATTACTGTCGTTGGCCAGGAATGCAATCTTAGACCTTTGATTTACGCCTATTTACATTTTTTATTGAGCATCCGATAGCACCAACATGGTGACACAAAGGCAATAACTCAGTATTGGGTAAGACATGTTAGATAAAAATGTCTAAAAACCCATGTTAGACGCTGGGTTAGTTAATATCAGTGTTATAATTTTCAAAACACTAAACTAAATAATCCAATAGATCAGCGGAACAAATCTTTCCAAAACGCAGCATTATTAAAAACTGTGGTTTAGTGTAACAGACCTCCGAAATGAATTCCTTCCGTTTATGGCTCATATTTATACGATTCCATTCATATTTTAAGTTGATCATAAAGGAAGCAAGCACAGCCGAGTGATTGCTTTAAAAGATGCTTCCACGCTCCGAACCCTCGCTGCCAATCCTCGACCGAGCACTCACTCCTTTTGAGTATTCTCTCCCGCAGAAGATTACAGCTCGCATGATAACGCAGTAAAGCGTCGAGTGCATTCCCCATTTTTAACTGTGTTGGGACACCACACGCATGCCTCTATCCGCCATCCACATTCTCAGTCCTCCACCCAACATCCGCCATCCTCCCCCAGCATCCGCTTATCCTCCATCCGACATCCCATCAGGCATTCCCCCATCACCCATCCTCGCATCACCACCTCCAACCCCCATCCTCCATCACTGCATCCTCCAATACCCATTCTCCATCACTTTCTCCTCCCCATCCGCCATTCCACGTCCTCATTTCCGCAATTTTCTCTTCATCCGCATTTACATCGGTCGTCGCTCAACGTCATACATCATGCCCAGTTGTCGCCGGCACGAGGAAGGGCGTCGCAGCGGAGCACGCGGTGGGTGCGCGCGAGACGGAGCGGGCGATGCGCGGGGCGATCGATGCGTGTGACCCGCGGCGCATCGCGTGTCTGAGCCGCGGAGGTCACGCGCCTGCTCCCTGTGCGTGCTTGGGCGGTCGGCGAGGGCGTGACGCATCCGTCGGCCGAGCGTTCCGCACGGCCAGCTCGCTCCCGTTTACGCCGTCTCAGGCCCACTTGCGCACTTGTACGCACGGCTCCGCTGCCCAATTGCTCGCTCCATTGTATCTCCCACTTGCCCACTTGCCGCTCGCCCACTGCGCCGCTCGCCACGTGCCCGCTCGCCACTTGCCGCTCGCCCCCATTGCCCGCTCGCCCCACTTGCCCCTCCTCCCGCTCCCGCTTCGCACTTTGCCCGCTGCTCGCCCTACTTGCCCGCTCGCTCACTTGCCGCTCGCCAACTTGCCGCGCTCGCCGCAACTTGCTCATTTCGCGACAGTTGCCCGCTTGCGCAGTTGCCCGCTTGCGTAACCCCGCCCATCGCTGCTTGCCATCTCCTTGCTTGCGTACTCGCCACTTCGCTCGTTTGCCCACTGCGGCCCACTTTCCCCACTCGCCCATTCCCCACCCGAACGCGCAGCCCACGAGTCGTCGCTCTCCCTCCCCCTTGGCTCTTTTATTCTTCCCACTTCTTCCTTTTCTTTCCTCCTTTTCTCCTCCCTAAACTTTGATCCTTTTCCCTCCGTCCTCCATACCTCATTTTTTCCTACCTTCCTTTCCTGCCTGCCCGATTCCCTTAGCTTCCAAACCGGCACCCCCTGCTCGCCCCCCCCCAGACCGCCAGTCGCCCGTGCCGCGCGCCGCGGGCAGACGTCTCCGCGACGCGGGTGGCGTTCGTCGAAGGGCGAAGGCCAAAGGCGCAGCGAATTGCCGAACGGGAGCGGCCGGCGACCTCCGGGACTGCCACGCCGCTTCCTTTTGAGGAGCCTTCGGCGCGCGAAACGGCCCCTTCGGCCGCGCTGCAGGGCCACGAGGAGCGGCTCGACAAAGCGCGCTTCTTGTTGGGCGTACGTCTCTTGTTTGAGCCACGTTCCGGGCGACCGTGTCGGCACCTCTGCGCAGTCACTGGACTCCGGAAATATTATGTTTATCTTGAATGTTGTCTCACTCCTCTACTGTTAGTAAAATATTTTGGAATATTCCAACAAATAGCTGGGAATTTACTACATAGCACTTTGGTGGCCAAATCTTAGATTCAGGAAAAACAGTTCATGTAATATTGTCCTTTTGCGCTGGGAATATTGGAAAATGTTTGTTGTCAATGAGATGGTCACTGTGACATAATATACCTGAAACGATAAACATGCCTACATTCTTTGCTTTTCAATACCAAGTATTCCATAATGCTTGCAGGTCTGATACTTAATAATTCACTTTTTTGCTGCGATGTAGTCACAAATTTAGTGTTGTGCTAAACACAAAGTTGTAATACTTAAATCGTTTTTTCGTTGATATCCTAATATAATTATTATTTTTATTCAAGTTTGTTTAAACGTATAAGATGATA
>BOPP01000046.1:7683672-7694916 GCA_017312745.1 Gryllus bimaculatus | reverse complement strand
ACTGTATCTCTGATGCTGCAGGGTCACTGCGCGCGCCAGCAATAGTTGGAATGCGACGCTATGCAGTCGATGAAGAGCTTCGTGGCGCGCGCTATTCAGAGCCTGACCTCTCCATTCGATATGCGGATTCCGAATAAGTGAACCACGGGCAACGGTGTACATTTCCTCTCCCTCCCTCTTTCTCTCTCTCCCCCCTCTTTCTCTTTTTCCCTCCCCCTCTTTCTCTCTCTCTCCCTCCCCCTTTCTATCTCCCCTCCCTCTTTCTCTCACTCCCCCTCTTTCACTCCCCCTCTTTCTCTCACTACCCCTCTTTCTCTCACTACCCCTCTTTCTCTCACTACCCCTCTTTCTCTCACTACCCCTCTCTCTCTGTTTAGTCTTTTCCCGAAAGCATTTTAATTTACTAGGTGATATGATAAAGTACGAACTTCAAAGCAATTGTTCACACTCATACTTCAGAGTAATTATTCTGAATACAAGTAGGAACTACTACTTCTCAGGAGCTCACAAGAAGTAACTCATACTTCTTTTTATTTGAATAAAAAGGTATCGTTGGAGCATTTACTTATCTCTGTGAGAAATTACTCACCAGGTGGTCTGTAGCACTTGGCCGATTTTCGTCTATTTTTTTTATCTACGTTACTTCGCAGTGCATGGTTGCTTGCGAAGGTCTAGACTGTGGTACGTCAAGTGGTAGAGTTGAAGTGGATTGTTCTTCGTGTTTTTTGCACTTTTTAATTTGCTAAAAGAGTTCTCACTTTCGTGTAACCCGACACGTTTCTGTGTCATTTTTTATGTCTGTAATATGTTGTTTCTTTATGTGTTTTTCACGCTGATTTCAAATCTGCAAACAGCATTTCCGCATCAGATCCAGTTTTTTCTCCACCAGCTAATATACGTGTTTGACATATATAGTCTTTTTGGATGTTAATACTAATATGAAATATTTCATTATTTGAACATTGTTATAATTACTTTCAACTATTAACTTGAGTAGAAAAATGTAAAAATTAACCTAATATATTTTGCTACATACGTGGTTCAGTGACGTTGTCAGCCAGCTCAAAGATCAAACATTACGAGTACAGAATTTGTAAAAGCCATTTATCACTCTTATTTTGATATAAAATTGAGAGAAAGGACAAGAACTTAGCTCCACAGCTACAGTGTCAAACGTGTGTTGTGTAGGGTTATACGATGGAAGGAGGGAATCATAAAGGCAATTATCGTTTGGTATACCTGTGGTGTAGAGGGAAGGAACATATAACATGTTTCTACTTTTGCATGATACAATGTTTTTACGAAGTTACAAAGTAATTAATGTCGAGTATTTTATATTTGAAAAGAAGAGATGAATCGAGGTCGCTGGGACATCAATATGATTACTACGGCAGACTTTTGTTGGTTTCTGAATATAGTTGTGTCTGGAGCCATACATAAACGAATGGCGCTTAAGAATTCATTTCTATAAAATAAATTCTTATGTAAAAAAACTTTTGAAATGTAATAAAGACAAGGTCAAATAGCCACCTTTATTTTAATCATTCACATTTATTACTCACGAGAGACGCATACACAAAGGAAGCAAGAGGACACTACTTCTTTTCACAATATTCATGTTTTTAATATAATTTTCTATTAACAAAGGTTGCACTGAAACTATCTTGTGTTTAATTCACTTTCATATAATCTACTGTTGTTGTCACGTATGTGACCCTGTATAAACATAAAATGTCCTAATGTCAAAAACAGTATGCATAGTAATCATAGGATCCATACCACAAAAACTAGACGTGATTGAGAAAAACAAATATTGTTTTCGATTTCAGCGTGGTTAATTCCTATACAAATCATTGAAAAAATTGAAACATCATAAACTCACTAAGAAAATACACTCACTAAGAAAATAATTGATCATCTACTAAACATAATACGCGTGGAAACTGTATAAAAGTGTATAATTTTTCTCTTTGGTCTGCATTACTCGCTTGTTTTTTTCAGTCATCCTCCAGGAGAAACTGCCTTGCAGTAGCACTGACCGTGCGGGCGAGGAGGTTTGTTTGCTCGGACGAACCTAAGGACTATAACGCGGGTAGCATTGCAGATGGGTTGAAGAATCGAAAGTGCTGCTACCGGTAGGGTCACCCAGGCCTTACAGACCTCAGTTGAGGAGCCAGGCGAAAGTTGGTCTCACGACTTCCCATCAACCCTATTCCCCAATGCTGCTCCCAATGCTATTCCCCTACTGCTCATTACACTGCACCACATCCAATATCCTACTCCCGCCCCCCCACCCCCCCATTGGCGACAATGTCGCAGGTGGTTCTACTTCTAGTGGGGCACTTTTTCCACTTGTGCCTCACCTCTTCTACCTTTCGTATGAAGCTATTTTAGGCATCTTGTGATTTGACGACCCCGGCGCTACTAAGTTTCGAGCTTTAAGAAGTCGATCATTTCTCTTCTTCGACTTTTCTAACTCTTTTTCTCATCTCCTCTTTTTCTATATATTCTATTTAATCTCTCTTACTAATAGGTAAACCTTCAATATTTCCCAATCCACTCCTAACCAAAGCAATTCCATGCGACGGAAGGAATGTCCTGTGTTCGAAGGAATACCTTCTTTCTCTCAAAGGAGAACCTCCTATTCTGAACCAGAAGGGAAGCAAGAACTGCCTTCCCAATTGGGTAGACGCAGCTCAAAGCCGCAGACAAGGCAGTGCGTCTAGGGTGGGCAAGCCAAATGAAATATGTCTGCAGGTTTGGATGAAGTGAGGTGGCAGCCCTATCACCAATCTTACCCTGTGTGGTACTCGTAACGCAACCAGGGTAAAGATAAATTACTCATAATCTTCACGAGAATAGCTGGACTGATAACACTGAAAAGACCACAGCTAAGAATAAGGTTACACGAAAATTTGAAGTTGCGGAACGGTTGAAGATCGACACTTCGAATGCGAGAGGCTTGAATCATAAAGACACCCAATTAATGATGGAACTGAACAGTTTAAATGCAGACATATGTATAATAACTGAAACTAACAAGAAACTGAAAGGCTCAGAAGATTTGGGAGACTATTTGTTATTTTAGAGTGGGGTCCAACAAAATACAGGAGCAACTGCTGTTGTAGCATTTATGTTAAAACGGACCTGGAATAATAACATTCACGGCCACAACTTTGTAACTGAAAGAATAATAATCATATGATTAGAAATTATTAGAGGTCATCTGACAATATTAGGGATATATGTGCCTGAAGAGGAGAAAGTGGAAGAAAGCATAACATTCTATGATACATTGCAGAAACATCGTTAATTCTGTGAACAAGAGAGACTACATTATGATAGCAGAAGATTTGAATGCAAACATTTAAAAACGCTTGTAGAAAAATAAAAGAATGTAATGGCGAAAGGATTCTGAACGAAAATGGTAAAACACTAATCAACTTTGCGACCTGCAATAAATTAAAAATCACAAACAGCTTTTTCGGACACAAGAATATTCACAAACATACGTGGGCGTCCCGAGAGACACAGCAATAATTGTTTAAATTTTAGTAAATTGTAAATTAATCCCTCTTGTAACCGATATGCGAGTCTACAGAAGAGTTTACATATTTTAAGATCACTTTATGGTAGCATATAAATATATAATTATTGCCACTAAATGGATTAAAAATTTTACAAATCATAACACCATGACAAAATACTATTTCAAAATTCATTTACATAGTGTGCGTAAATTATACTGCAAACGTTTTTCGACTACTTGGATCGTAGACCTGTCGGCGTATGTGTAAACCAAGAACGAGAAGACTTGAAAACAGTTATGACAAAAGCTGCTAGTGAAGTACTAGGTAAAAGGTATAGGGGCACAAGGAAGAAAATATTAAGAATTTGGAATGACGAAATAAAAACATTAATCGACAACAAGAAAAAATATAATTTAAGTTACTTACAGTCCCAAACTGATCTGGACAAAATAGCTTACAAACAAAAATGTGCCTCGTAAAAAGAGAAGTGAAAAAATTAAATAGGGAAAGTTGATACAGATACATTAATGGAATAGAACAGAACATAATGTGCCTGGTCCTTAAAATAGAGCACTTATAATGTTCGATCTATTACAAAAGACGAATTGCACAAGGTAATATAAATTCTTTATTTGTACTGCTTGAGCTTATTTCTAGAGAGAGAAGTAATAGCTCATTTTCGTGGTAATATTCAGTTTCATCGGAAACCAGTTAACAAATTAATCTGAGTTAGAGGGTAAAGCCAGGGTGTGAGTTGGCGTAGGTAGCAAGTTTACGAAAGTTTCGATGGTATCTGCTGGCAATAGCGGAAAGCAAGCACTATTTGCATCCTATTAGTTTCATTCTGACATTCTCCTTCTGTGCAGTTTAATATTGATTTAGAAGTGGAACATTTTATCTCTTAGAATGCATGTCTTAGAGAAAATACTTATGAGTCAGTAACGAAGAAGACTCTAAATATAAGTACCAGTTTTTGAGGTAGATATTAGACTTCAGTAAGTTAAAGCAAATAGATCGCTTTGTTCTATAAATAGGGAAGCTGCACGACAGTTATTTAGTTAATTATTTGTTACACTGATATCTAGTATAGAAGTTATGCCATTTACTTCTCAACAGTATATCCCTTGCATTACGACATACACAAGTGATTAGAACGGGATCGGCAAGGTGAGGACTGTGTGAATGACCAATGCTGTAACAAAACAGTAAGTGCTGTAACAAAACAAAACAGTTGGAAGGAGACGGCGGTACGCCGCGCGCTAGAAAAATAAAATAGCTTAAAATAAACGTTGGATAGATTAGAATGTACTCGGCTTCTGACGGCAGGTTTTTCCCCCTTTCAGGGGTTTTTTCCTAAGCCGTACCCTTATGGTCTCTTTTCCGCGGTTTTGATGCGATGGAGAGACCATTTGGGGTGAATACCAGAATTCGAAAGATGTAGAACGCGAAAGGATATAGGTATTGTAGATATATCGTGTCGCCTAGCCACATAGGATCAAGTAAGCTAATTTGTCTGTAATAATTACCTTTTAAATAATATAAATAAATAAAATAACAAAACAGTGTATTTGTCGGGTGACCATAGGGCACATGCGATTTGCCAGACACGTGGAATCCACGGAAGGAACTATGCGTGTTGCGAGTCAACACACATGGCCATCGGCGCGCTTCGGAATGCATGTGTTGATCCATTGCATTCTCGTGGTACAGAGACGCCGAATTCCCTGCTGATTAGGTTCAAACCGGAAACGAGACACGGGCACGTGGCAAGCACTTCGTGTCACTTAATGGTAGTATGAAGGCCCAACTAACCTTTGTCTCGGTTTGATGTCGGTTTTGAATGTGGTCCGGCAGACATATGAATTTAAAAAAAAAAATAGAAACACAACAAACCTCACCGCTTGACATTTTCTAGATGTTTCCAATTGTTAGAAAACGTATGCTTTAAGTTGCTGAAACGTTTCAGTTAATTACATAACCCCCTGATACAAAAATGAATGGAGGAATTTAAGCCTTTAAAATAGTTATGTGTCCGACTAATGAAGGTACAATTTATTGGAAAAATATTCCGCTTGATATTTGAACAACCATCAAAAATATTTTTATTTATAAACTGATCTTCAACAATGCCACTTATTTCAGGAGACTAGACGATTCTAGCCTTACAAGTTTCTGACAATAAATCATTAAAGTAGAGTGTTTAAAGGACACGAATCATCAAATCTCGAAACCTTCAAAACGTTATTTTAAATACTCATATCAGAAACTCTGATGTAATGTGTTTAGATCTTTTTATTCTCCCTGCTTAACTCTATAATATATTTTTCCATTAACTTAATTTTTCTTGTAGAAAAGAGTAAATCCCGTCTCCCAAAACATATTTTCCGTCCCCAATTACCTAGAAAAATAATTATCTCACATCTCCTTCTATATATTGCTATTATATTACCTTCAGTTTCATAAAATTAACAACAATCGTCCAAGAGGTACCCAAGGGGGATGTCCTTTCTCAGAAATAAGGATGTGATGTGCTAATTTGCAGTTGCTTGTGCCTTCGGGCCACTGTAGTGCGTCCATTCATTATATAAAAGCTAATACTCACCTGTAAAGTGATAATACCACTGATCTGGTTAAATTAAATTAGAAAAACAAAAAACATCTTATCCGATTTAATTACAATTAACCCTGTCTTTCCAAAAAGACAGTGATTATATAAAACTGTTCCATCAAGAATATTTTCCTTCTTTCCTAGTTGAAACCGAATGTTTAGAAAGTTGTAATGTTATTTCTGTGTTATTTTGGTTCAGATTAATGGAAGTGTTGTAACTCCGCAACGATTTTTATTATGCGCGTGTGCAATACATGTACTCGTGTGAGTAATACTCTGAGAAGGAAAAAGCAATTTTCTAACGAAATTCTCTTGCAGGCAAATCTAATTATTTCCTTCAACGTTCAGCACACAAACGGGAGTAAAATGTAAGGCAAAGGAAAGGTTCAGAAAGGCAAAAGTAAATAAAATTAATTGCTTTATCTTACTCTGTGAACTTAATTGGCAAAAGACCAGATCCAACAAGCACTGCTTGAGAAGTAAGCATTACTAATACTCCAGTACAGCATGGCAAAATTCATGGAAGGTATTTCAATTGCGAGGAATGCTTTGTATGGTTGAACTATGTTGAAAGGAAGAACTCCTTTCGCAAATTACGGTCAAGTAATGAGAGAAGTTCATACAGAGGGAAGTTTAAACAGCCAATTTGTATATAATGCACGCAAGAGAAGTTCGCTCTTAATCGATTCAGCAAACTTTACATTTTGGAATCTATCCCATTGCATATGTAAATTCTCGCTTACGCCACTAACGCTATTAATGTTATTTCATGTCCGACAATAAACAGGGAATAAGAAAAATGTTTTGTGTATCTATTGAACTAAGAAATATGTCTCATTCACTAAATAAGAATCAACGGGGCAGCTATAGCTCACAAAATGTTTGCACAATTGGCTCGATTCCATCCAATATCAATTCCGAATATCATTTTTCACGATACTTTCGATATTTGATAATCTAACGCATCCAGCATTACTCATTTGGAAACTTCGAACTCCAAGTACGTTCTCCAGAGTAATTATTAAACATTATATATTAATTACATTCAATAACATCCCCCTTTGGTGGCTCATTGAAAGCATGTTAGCTTTCTGGGAGGGAGCCGTGGGTTCGGTTCCTGGGCAGGAAAAATGTAGCTAATAAAAATCGTCTTAGTTCTTGTTTTTGTGAGACAAAATAAAGCGCAAGAAGGTCAAAAATGGTGATGGGAGTACGGCATGCTCACCAGGTTTTCGTTACCCCCAAGACCAGGCCTGATAAAATCGCTAGCTAGGAAAAACTCGCATTTATCTCACCCTAAACTGCCATATAATACTACATAGTCAATAATGTAATTAATAAATATTATTTATTAACTCTTTTCAATACATAATACTGTTTCGTCTTACATATGTATACGCACTTCTCCATAATTTCGCAGAAGTTTATTGTTCACATTTTCACACTTTGCAGAAAAATGAAAGATTGATGAGAGCAATTACTACAATTACACGAATGTTTTCATTTATAATGTTAATTCTCAACAAAGATAATTCAGTTTCTAAAATTTTGAAATGCATTATCCGTTTAATTTCCTGTTTTCTATTATTATTTTCAAGAGAACGTAACGCAGATAAAAATAGAAAATATAGATCTTACCTTTTAAATTATTGATAAATCATTCGATTTACGTTGCCTCATCATTTGAAGAACATTTCATAGCGTCTTACATGCGTTTGTCTTGTTTTTTAACATTTTTATTGTATGTAAAGCAAGACAAGTTTAGATTCAATAAAATGTGATTGTGCCAGTTAAAATTAGTTTTCTCTACTTTGCAATGTAGCGATAATCAATTCGTATGGAATATTCATACGTAATACTTGTTGGTTAATTTACGGTTTAGCAGTATTTCCGTTTTAATCGCCATGATTCGCTGAATTATATATTTAATAGTAAGTATATCTGGGAAACAACCATCAGATCTACTCACTCGCAGAACGTATTGAATCTCATGTAATCATATTAGTATATAAATGGCCATTCGCGTTGTTACTTTTGTTGGTTCTGTTGTCCACGACGTAAGCCTCTGGTTATGTAACATAGTTCGCCCATTGCCGTACAGAACACGATGCATTTTCGAGCCAACAGACTTTATATTAATACACGCCTGGAAGCTAAATATTTAACGTAAACAATCCTGCGTGCACCGAATGTGAAACAAATGCCACGGGATTTCGAACTAAAGCTCCCGCTCGTGTTTCTCGCAACCCATTTGCGACCCCCCCCCTCTCTCGCCTCCCGCCCCCCCCCGTTCCCACACATCCATCGCGTTCCTATTTTACGCGCCCCGAACCGCAGTTCCATTGGCGCCAAAGTTCTCGGAGCCTCGTACACTCCTCGCCAACAGCCTGCGCCTGATCCATCTCGACAGTTCGCACCGATGCGGAAATATACTGGAGCCGTAAATGTCACTTTCTTCCCGGAGAAGCCCGTTCCCCTTCCTAGTTTATTACCGATTCGTCTTTGCAAGCAGATACGAAGTGCAAGGCGCTACACCCATTACTTGAGTTCTTCGAATTGGAAACGAAATATCTATTGCTGAGAAGGGATGAATTATTTTCTTGGGGTATGAACTAACTCGTCTTTTGAATGGTTGAAAAAGAGGTGGGTCGTGCCTGGAGAGTAAATGAGTATTGGCATCAAGGACAGAGAAGAGTTATGGATATTTCTAGGAAGCAACTCCATATTGCTGAGGGAAGCCCTTCGTGGGAAGAAAACTTTTGTTCTTTCTGGGAAGGATTTGATGCACCGTTTTTCAAGTAGAGGAGGTGATTTTGCTTCATGTATTATTTCATTATTTATAAAAGGTGTAATTATAAATACATCTAACGATTACTTCAATTTCCCTTTTTCATCTCACGTGTAGGTCAATAATAGAAAAGTGTCTCGTGTAGCGTTAAAATGTGTAATCGCAGAACACTCTCCTTCGTTTCCTCATTAATTTTTATAGTTCTCCAAAAAACATCTAATGGTCAATTAAATAAATAAATATTTTTAATACTATTTTAACCTAAACCCCTATTCCGCTACAACGATTACCCTACAACGATAAACTTTTTAAAAGTTTGTAATAACGTGGTATGAAGTATTTCAAACACCAAGAATATTTTTATGTCTCCACTCGTGTTTCACTTCTTAGTCTTTGCTCTTCTTTTCTTGTCAGGTTTATTCTTGGATTCAGGAGCAAAAAATCTCAAAAACGTGAAATCAGCACAAAAAAAACAAAAATTATAAACTGCTGGTTCATTGCTGGTAATGAATTCTGCACATCACATATTTCTCGACAAAATTCAGATAATTACTGTTTAGCGTGTTAAAAAAGAAGTAAAATGCTGTAATTTTACACGTACCCGTTTTTTCCTTTGTGTAAGAAAGTTTCCGCAAGTCTCTCCTGAAAATGTCAGTCTCTCTCTTTACACCCTGGTCAGCGTGTACGTGATCCTCCCCGACTAACTTGATATTTGCCAAGTTTTTTCACGTTACGTGGGGAAAACTGAAGATGAGGAATATACTTAAAACATGTTTTACAAGACTTTAACATTTTAATACAATCTTCAGAAGTTAAAGCGAATTACTGATTTTATAGCGAAAACGTACTTCTATTTTATATCCACTAGCACATTTCAACATGTTCCGCCTTTTTCTTTTTCATATTTTTTTCCGCTTTTCACAAAAGCTGCTTTTGAGAAACCCTTTCTTCTTTTCTAAAATAATAAAATCAAGGTTCTTTTATGATGAAGTAAAACAATCTAGACTCTCTGAAGTATATGTTTCTATGCCCTCTTTTCTTTGACAGATGCTTATTAATGACAGTGATATCTTGCCATTGTTTTCCCCTGCATGAAAGCTGGTAGAATAGTTATGCGGAGACTATGACAAATGAGTATCACGTCGGTTACATAAACAGAGTCAATCACGACCAAATGAAATGAAGAAAATATTCATATCATACGCGAGACTCGAACTCGCACCCTTTGACTTCATATTCTTGGAAGCTGCTTCAAGCACCTGCACTATCCTGGCACGCACAACGCTATTTTCGAAATATAGATGATTATCCTCTCTATATTATGCCAAGAATATGTAACGGTTTTGACAAACTTAAGAAAACATCGCTTTACGTGTCCTATTGATAGATAGTTATTTCCCTTTAAGGATTCGACATATTTAAGACAAAAAATATACAAGTACGTGTGCAGTTTATGACATACAAAAGAGATTATTGCAACATTCATGATAATCGGGCGTAACTCGGAAACGATGCGTTCTCGGCTCTTAAAAACAGGTTTTGTGGATTTTGAAAAGACACGAGTTCTGTAGAAGCATATGAGTTCTGTAGAAGCATATGAGTTCTGTAGAAGCATATGAGTTCTGTAGAAGCATATGAGTTCTAGAAGGAGTTTTGATACGACGGGTAGCAAACATGTAGAGAGAAGTAAAGGGCATGTAGGGAAATGTAGATGGTGTGTTGGGTGACAGGTGGGAGGGTAAGTGGGTGACATTCGGGAAAATGAAGGGAGAGAGGAGGAATTACAAGTATGTTTCTCATGGAATATTTTACAAATGACATCTTTTTCAACTTTCGATTGCAACCTTATATTTAGTTAGATGGTTAGAAAGCTGCAAAAAGCAATATCCATAAAAAAGTTGTAAGGAAAATATAGAAAACTACCTTCACGAAAACATTAAAGGGGCATGAATTATCAGAACGCTTAACAATATTAGTATGCATTCAATATTGAGCGAATAATGCTATTACGCATTGTCCAGAATGGACCATTCAATATTGGTTTCAACTACAATGTCTTAAATGATTCAGTTATACACTTTAAAACATCCGTATGTGGTTCAGTAATACCGGTCTTTGAAAACTTTTTCTTGTGTACCCGGCAGCAAATTTCGCCTCGAAGCAAGCATTGCAAGATCCACCACTCGCATCTTCGCCATTTTGCTCTCGCACTTGTTTGCCTGCCAGGCACCGCCAGCCAGAGCGCGTCCACCCGTCACATCTCACCCTCTGCCACCGCGCACTTGCCAGCCAGCTAGCCAGCCAGTCAGTCGCCCGCC
>BOPP01000046.1:7669867-7683647 GCA_017312745.1 Gryllus bimaculatus | reverse complement strand
CCCCCGCACACTTCGCAAGCAGCGGCCTCTCGCCTCTCGGGACGCAGCACCCTTCCTTCTTTCCCGCCGGCCGCCCACCCAAGCCAACGCCGCTCGCTAGCCGCCACCTTCATCACCCACCCCGCCACCGTCCTGGCCCCCGCCCTCCGCCCTCCGTCGTCCGCCCTCCGTCGTCCCGCCCTCCGTCGTCCGCGCCTCCGTCGTCCGCCCTCGTCGTCCGCCCTCGTCGTCCGCCCTCCGTCGTCGACCCTCCTGTCCGCCCTCGGTCGGCCCTCCGCCGTCCCCCTCCGTCGTCCGCCCTCCGTCGTACGCCTCGTCGTCCAGGCCCTTCCGTCGTCCGCCCTCCGTCGTCGCCCTCCGTCGTCCGCCCTCCGTCGTCCGCCCTCCGTCGTTCGCCCTCCGTCGTCCCGCCCTCCGTCGTCCGCCGCTCCGTTTCTGTCCGCCCTCCGTCGTCCGCCTCGTCGTCCGACCCTCCGTCGTCCGCCCTCCGTCGTCCGCCCTCCGTCGTCCGCCCTCCGTCGTCCGCCCCTTCCGCGGTCCGCCCATCCGTCGTCCGCCCTCCGTCGTCCCGCCCTCCGTTCAGTCCCCCTCGTCGTCCGCCCTCCGTCGTCCGCCCTCTCCGTCGTCCGCCCGTCCGTCGTCCGCCTCCGTCGTCCGCCCTGCCGTCGTCCGCCCTCCCGTCGTCCGCCTCCGTCGTCCGCCCTCCGTCGCCGCCCTTCCGTCGTCCGCCCTCCGTCGTCCGCCCTGCCGTCGTCCGGCCCTCCGTTCTCCGCCCTCCGTCGTCCGCCCTCCGTCGTCCGCCCTCCGTCGTGCCGCCCTCCGTCGTCCGCCCTCCGTCGTGCCGCCCTCCGTCGTCCGCCCTCCGTCGTCCGCCCTCCGTCTCGCCCTCCGTCGTCCGCCCTCCGTCGTCCGCCCTCCGTCGTCCGCCCTCCGTCGTCGCCCTCCGTCGTCCGGCCCTCCGTCGTCCGCCCGTCCGTTCGTGCCGCCCTCCGTCGTCCGCCCTCGTCGTCCGCCCTCCGTCGTTCCGCCCTCCGTCCGTCCGCCCTCCGTGCCGCCCTCCGTCGGTCCGCCCTCCTGTCGATCCGCCCTCCGTTCGTCCCGCCCTCCGTCGTCCGCCTCCGTCGTCCCGCCCTTCCGTCGTCGCGCCCTTCCTCGTCCCGCCCTCCGTCGGTCCGCCCTCCCGTTTCGTCCCGCCCTCCGTCGCTCCGCCTTCCGTCGTCCGCCCTTTCACCCTTCGCCCTCCACCCACTGCTGCCGACTGCCTCACCCCATCTTCACTCTCCCGGTCACCCGCCTTCGAGCGCACAGCCGCCTGTCCAGTCACCCATGTCGCTTGCCTGCCAGCTTTAGCTCGCCACCCGTAGACTCGCTCAACCACCCCCTTCCCCCCTCCCCTCCCCCCCCCCGCCGAAGGACGTCTCTCTCTGAATAGCCCTCGCGCCCGCCGCCGCCCCCACACATTCGCCGCCCTCCCCCCCGCCGCCGGAACCGCCCGCGGTCCGCCGCGTTTTCGCTGTTCCGCGTGTGGATGCCTTGGCTCTCGGCCCCTCCAGCTCCCATTGTTCAGGCGGGGGATACGCTGGCTCTTTGCTCGTTGCTATTCTTCGTGTTCTGTGCCCTGCGTTACTCCCATTCACGGGCAGTAATTTATAACGCAAGTTCTATGAACATTCGTCTGTGAAAATATACTTCACTATATTAAATGCTCAACCAGTTTTAGAGCTGTAGAGCAAATAAAAAGTAGTTTTGAAATGCTATTACTTTAAGAAATGAAATATTTTCCCTTAGGAATTATAGTAGTAATGTTCTTTGTTTAACAGTACAACAAGAGAATTCGAGAGCATAGGCTTCCGCGGCCGAAGTCAGTATTTACTTGGCTGTCCGGGTGACGCCGCGTCCATGGCGATGATGCCGACGTTTCGGTCACCATTCTGCGACCTTCCTCAGTGCGTAATGCAAGATCCTCCCTGAGGAAGGAAGCATTATGACCTGAGGAAGGTCGCATAATGGCGACCGAAACGTCGGCACCTTCGCCATGGACGCGGAGTCATCCGGACAGCCAAGTTAAAAGAGAATTCGTTCGTGTTTTTTACGTGGACTATTGCACTCATGAGTTAATACTTTCAATCCGGTCAAGAGAGTTTTACAATAAAGTGGTTATAAAGCAGTCATGGGTATCTGAAAAAGTTTACAGCTGTACTTCTCGCTCGTCTTACTGCACATACCGTTCAAATGTTTTCTGAAAATAAATAAATATTTCTTTCATGACGCAAACTACTGTAATTAATGTAGCGTACAAAAAAACTCTACAAATAAACATTTTTCAGCATTTTCTAAAATTATGTTCACACTGTTTAATCGATTTACGACTTTTATCCGTGAAATTGTCTAATAGAACTCCACTCGTCGCTACGCGACTGGCGAACTATTCGACAAGATGCAAACCACTACTGAAATTACTTACGAAAAACTGCCCTGAAGTGTGGAAATGAACATATTATTTCATTTCTTTACGTTTTTACATAATAAGTACAAACGTGCTGTGAACATCTCTATTTGGAAAATTTAAAAAATGAAAAAACCTGTAAATTATTAAAAGGAATATTGGGCATTGTTTTCAATATGCATTATATAGATTTACAACAAAGCAATCAAACCAAAAAAATAATTACAACGTTTGCCCTCTCTGGCCACTTTTTAAAAATATATTGAGCACCACTAATTAGTCCATTTGTCGTTTGTGCTTACTAAAAAAATATACCTGACAAGAATTAAAATATTACGTAGATTTGAAGACGTGCGATCCCTAGATTTTGTAATTATAAATAAGTGTTAAATCTTACAGAATATACCATAGGGAACAATGTGAGTATAGGATTGCTCTAGTCATTATATGCGTCTTTTTGTATCATAAAATTAATTTCTTTTGGTATTTGTGTAATAAACGCTAGTGTGTTTACGAACACAATGAACATTTCATTAAATAATAAAATGATCTCTCAAAAGGCCAATAATTCTTTGATTCTAGCAACTATTTTGTTTATTTATGTCAAAAACAGTTAAAAACTATGTGTGACGTGCTATTGGGAGAAGTTAATTTCAAGTTACATTGTGAATGTTACATGAATGTTACATGAGTGTCTACGCCTGCTTGTGCCTGTCATTCGTGTCAATAATACATTTGAAACTGATATTCCTTAGCAACAAATTATCAAGATATATTTCGTTTATTTTAATATTTATTTCCCAAAGAGAAAAATTAAAAATCATATTTACCAAATATTTTAAGTATATTCCAACATTTTCCACACAATATCTCACATCTCTCTTATATTTTTGTTTCATGACGTTCTTTTCTAATTTCTTTCCTACACCATTGACTCTTGCCAGCGTATCTTCTAAAGTTCCGAGACATCATTGATGTAGCTTCCATATCGCAACGACATCAAGGACGTGGTAAACGGAGGACAGGCGAGAGTTTGGGAGGACTGACGTCACAGCGGGTCAACCGTCACCGTGGCCTCCCGCGCGGGGGCGACACAGTCAGCTCGGTCGCCGGTGCGCCGGCGGTGCCCTTAAATAATGTGGAGCGTTTAAAATAGTTTACGACGCATAACGGGCCGCGTTTTAAGACGGTCACCATGGCGCGCCTGGCCCACCCCCGTCCGCCCCGGGCACAAGGGCCGCTTTTATTGTGTGGGTCGCAATTTTACGTGTTCCCGAAACGCCGACTTGGGCGTTGCCGTCCCTCCCACCGATGCCACCGTCGCCAACGCTTTTGCCGCCGACATTTCCGGGCGTCTTAGATTCTTCCATGGGCTGAGGTGGTTCAGGGCATTAAACGATGTCTCTGCAGTGCTTCGGATTGGAACGTCTTGAGGTTGCAGTTCCGACGGTGACCTTCTTTTGGGAACTAGATAGATAACTAGATCGCATTTACCCTCGGCCTTGAATATTCCACCAGCGCGCCGCTCTAGTTGATAATATTATGTTTATCCAATCTGCTCCTCCTCTTGGTTGGTTGTTGCTGATTCCAGGTACGTCAAGTACTAAGTTAATTAGTCACGTGAGTGTAGTGCGTGTTTTCTCCTCGGAAAATAACGGTGATCGTTCCCCGCAGATGGCGAGATCCGACGCTGACCTACCGCCGGCTAGCAGAGTTTTTTCCCCAACCAGGTATCTCCCACCAGCAGTGCACCGCCCCAGCCGGGACAAGGGAGAGAACGCAGATAAATGCCGTTCCATTACAAACAAATCACGGACCGAGCGCGGTCTTTTCTTCCTCTTCCTCGTCCTAACATTACCAGCGAAATACAAGAACGGTTATCAGTAAATCCATTCCTCCTATATTGATTATTATGGTTATTTTATGTCAGCTTTAGCATGGTAGGTTTAATATACTAAACTTGTAAAGTTGTATTAAATAATATATAAATTTTGTAATGTTCCTTTGATTGTTTGTGTTGTGCATTTGTAGTAACAACTTACAAAATGCTACTACCAGAAATTTTCCATGTATTTCTCAGTAGCAAAATAAATATTTTATTCTATTCTATTATTGATCAACAGGAGACGAATAATTAAATGTCTTATTGAACTGAGAACAATCTAAAGCGCATTAGAAAAGTAATGAAAAAGATGTAGTCAATTCAAAGGACCGATTTAAAGCATGTAAAATTCATGAGGAAAACAACGAATTGTTTGAAACCTAAGCAATGTTTTCAACGTGAGAACAGGTGACTCCATATGCGTTTAATAGCGCATTCGATTCGGCTACACTAAATTCACTCTTCGTCGTGAGCTAAAAAAACAACCCATTGTGTAGCACGAAATTGCTGAATACTGACGATTGGAATGTTCCGAACATAACTTCATCACATCCTAGTTCTTTATCCTAACATTTAAATTCCATTTTAATATATTATCCATTTCAATTCAAAGTATTAAACTGATATAAAATAATAGACATGCTATATTTCAATTAACTTTTATAACATTTTTATTTATTTTGTGTTTAAGTTTTATTTCTATTCACATAGTCTATTACAAACATATGTAATACGCCCTAAATACAGTTGTATTTATTGACTGTTGCTTTAAGATACATGATAAAGCAATGTAACTCTAAATATAAGGTTATGATTTATGTTAAGGTCTTTATAATCAACAATGTACTAATATTACTGCACTGGTTTGATAATAACCTTAGATTTGATGCAACATAAAATAAACGAAAAAAGACAAAAATCATTTCGTTTACATCTGAGCACGATTTTATTCGTATGTTTACTTCCTGAAAGAACAGTAAATAGAAGCGGTAATTCTTATAAGAAAAGAAATGTTCATCTTCTCAGTTCCTTCTGTTGAACGCAATCATAATACACACAAGGCCATACTATATTCTCATGTAAATCTGGGGGGGGGGGATTTTTACAAAAAGCATCTTGTTTTAATTCCAAGCATTTCTCGAGACTCCCAAGGATAGTTGCCCACTTGAAACTCATTAAAATAGTAGGACGTCCCGTTTAACTCAACTGTTTATGTTGAGTCCCGGTTTCTAAAAGTAAAATATCTGTTTAGAGACATGCAAAAGTAAGGTGCATGTCAATTACGATGATGATAATCCGATACGAATTTGTAAACAGCTTTAAATAACTTTGAGTTCATCGGCTTAAATACTAATTCTATATTTTTATGAATTATTTGTTTAAGATATATCAGAAAAGTATATTATCCTATTAATTCTTACAATTATGTTTTGTGTATGTTAGATGTTGGCAACTGATAAGTACGTTAGTGTAACTTAACCTTTTTCAGAAAAATAAGCTCAGATTAAGACCATTAGACTCAGGTATGAGTATTATTGAATTTCTCCCATTTACTCTGTTGAAACTACTCGCACATGGTTGTATTTGTGTAACAATAGTCGATTTTATAATATTTTAATTACACAGGTATCGAAAAATCACCAGATAGAAGAATGTAGGTTTTGAATTGAAAATACAAATTAACAGAGAATTCTATTCTATTTTTTTGAAATATTTTTATAGATTTATTTAATAATACATTGTCATAAAATCCAATGTTTTTCCCCTGCAGGACAATAACTGCAAATACAGTCGTGAACTTCTAGCAAAATCGAACGCAATTGAAAACTGACCCCACTCATGCGTATACCGCTTCAATAAATACGAAGTAATCGAATACCTCCCATGAAGCACGAATCCACAACCAAATCATATAGAATCATGAGGGCAAACGTAACTTGGATCTCTCTGAGCCACTGACCAAGTCCCTGGAGCTGCTACTACTACAGTAGCTCGCCGGGCCCCGGGCGCTGCTGGCGTGCGGGTATTCAACTCGGACGGCCAATAACGAAATTATATCCGACGAGTGCGAAATCGATGTGCGTTAAAAAGTGCACAAAACCAAAATGAAATGTTGGCAATGCGCGATGCGGAAGCGTGAAAAAAAACACGTAAATCTTTGATTAACGCGTGCGCACTACGTACGATCGCAACGAAGAGGAAAACTCCGGAAATTCAGGAAACGCGGTCGTCTTTCGCGATGCATTCGGGTCAGATCGAGCGTGGAGGATAAATGATGGAATTGCTGTATTCGCGACCGCGTGCACGGTAATGTGCGGACAGAATTGGGGGTTGATTGCGAATTTCTGCGATTCCTACATGCAATATTACTGCGGAATGCTGGAGGCAGTAAGGTTCAACGTCATTCGAAAATGGGGAGTAAAAACAGATTTGTTTCCGCCAATATACGTAGTTCACACACGTAGCCCCACCCTCTAGCAGTTTCATTATTAATTTTACAGAGAGAGTAAATTTATTTTCGGTACTTTATTGGTGGTGCAAGGAAAATATTCATCACAGTTAGCTCTCTATATCATTGTTGCTTAATATTAGACACATGCATGGATGACTAAGATATTTATTTACCCAAATATTCTTTAATAATTAATCAGAGCTGGGATTCACAATATTTTTTACATTTAAAACATTTTTCAATCATTATCACTTTCACAAAATTCCAATATTCTACAAATCGCAAGAAAATGAGTCAAGATGTTTTTGCTAGATATTTCCAGATAGACTATGTTCTTTGCGCAGAATTACATGAAACTATCGCAAAAATACCATTGAAAACACGTATAATTATTTGATTATGCTGGTTGTAACAGAATTTGATTCGATTGCGAGAATAAATATATTTTATATTTCTTAGACTTTCTAACGTCAAATTTGATATATCTGAAATCAATATCATAATCTCATAATCCATGGCATCATAACAACTGCTATCACCATCATGTCACCATTCTCATGTTGAATAAACAAACGTATTGTATTTAAATGATAATTATAGTTATTGAAATAAGTACAAATCGGGTAAAACGTAAAATACTCTTATCATAATATCATACTACAATAATTGATTGGTTTGGCTTAACGGCCTCGTTTGATAACTCTTCAATCTCTTATAATAATATGATGTCTCACTACTCTTATAACGTAAATAACAATTAATAGTCTGGTCTGCACTATCAAAAATACTGCTGGGCAAAACCACAAACTATTTTCTTCAAAAGTAACACGTACACTATTCAAGAACAACAAAAAAATACTCTTTAATCACACTGTAATAAGTTAAATATTTTAAGAAAAACAGTATTCACGAATACTGCAATAACATAATATAGAAAACATGCAGTACAATCAAGAAAATACTTCGCATGCCAGAAATTTTAAAAAAAAGTGGATGCTAAATAACGCAAAGACGTGAATAGCAAATATGTAATGACGGGGAATCACTTCCTTGGAGTATTGCAGTCGCTTGGTGTCAGCTGTGTAATAAACAGGGAGGCACTAATAGCAAAATTTCAGGTAGTACGGACGTGGAATAACACAATACTTACACTTTTCAGTCAAAATAGAAATTATTTGTTTGTTTTGGGATTTTATCTAGTTCCTGGGTATCTAACAAAACATGGCCGGAGGCTGTATACAGTAGTTTCCTTTCAATTTCTCCTCGCATTGGAAATTGAGAAATATATGATGCATTACCTTTCTATTTAATTTAAATGAATTCCCCAATAGCACGTAGGTCACCAAACGCACGCATTGTCCGTTGCCAAGATTAAACCTACAAAGAGGCGGACTTCGACCCGTAATAATTTATTCACCTCTCTGTTCCATTAGTAGTACTTACTTCAACTTGTTTCTAGCAATAAAACGACAACGAGTGCGTTACCGGCTCGCAAAGCCGATATGCATAAGCTCTTTAAGCAAGCACGCAGCTAGGGGAGGGGGGGGCAGTCACCCCCACCCGCGGCATAAAGAGAGAGTATAAAGCTCCCGACGGGGTCGCGTGCCTTGTCATACGCAGAAATTGCGGAAAAACAACGCAGTTAAATTATACTTTTTTGCGTCGCTCGCTGGAGGTCGCCCGCCCGTCCGCCCGCTGTTGATATTGCGCCAGGCGCGCGGGCGAACGGGCGGGCGGGTTGGCCACCGCCCAGAACGGCGGGCGAAGGAAATGCGGGCGGTTGCGAACGAGGGGCAGAGCATCAAGAAGGAGTTGAAGTAGAGAAGGAAGTACTAAAAGAAACAAGAATCAGAAGAAAAAGACGTGATGCAGAAATTGCAATTTGGTAGTGATACGATGCGATAGAAAGGCATGCTGCGAGCACCAGGTCAATGTGGAAAAAATGGATTAGAATATAAAGGGGAATCAGTTAATTATGGAAAGGAAGGATGTGGGCATTACGAACAGGAAAGGAAGAAGCAGAAGAGTTCTAGGAAGACGAATAATGAGATGTGAAAACTAAGAACCTTAAAGGTGTTGTGCTGCGTTATCGTTGGCATTTTTCATGAAATAATTATAAACGTTGTCATTGCCAACAATAGTATTGTTGGCAATGACAACGTTTATAATTATTTCATAAGAACCTTAAAAGAAAAATGAGGAAAGTCACATAATAAAACCAAAGAAAATGAATAGGGAGATAAATGGTGAGCAAATTGATAAATTAATAACAACTGTCCACAATTTTCTTTACATTTTTCACCCACATTCAATCAAACGTGTATTAATTTTTTTCCCTCAGTTTTAGTGTTTACCAATCGGATACTGAAAGCTACAAAAGTAAATCATGAAAAGAAACGTACAAAGGTATGAGAACAATGAATGCACAATACTCGAAGTTAGTACACTTACATGCACTACACTACCACACATGCCGGGAAACCCCTTGGGAGATTAGAGCTTGTCCCGGCTGGGGTGAAGCTCTACTGATAGGAGATACCTGGTTCGGAAACTCCCGCTAGCCGGCTGCAGATCGGCGCCGGTTCTCGCTATCCCACGAAGCAAGATCACCGTCACCTCTCGAACAAAAACACGAGCTACACTTACGGGACTAATAATGTTAACAGTTGTCGTACCCGGAACCCTAGTAATCTATCATCTCAAAGAAGAAAGTCCACGAAGACAAAATATGAAATTCCAAGAACCGAGAGAAGGCAATGCGAGAGTGCATGAGTGTGGACGTGGGTGCGGTTGGACGAAAGAGGTGGAGGAGGAGGGGGTGAGCGGGGTGAGGCGAACGCGGACTTCATCATCGAGACACGCGAGCGGCGTGTTCGCGCCGCTGCGCTGGCCAGGGCGGGTCGTTTATTACGCGCCTCCCCGCCCTCGCCACCTCCGGCAAGTGCAAGGTCTGCGGTGTGTCGTGCGCCGGCCCCGCCCCGCGCCCATTCGAGCTACACGCCCCCGCGTTCCCCGACACTTCACCGCCCACCAGCGAGCCTCTTCAGCCACGCTCCGACCTTTGAAGTTAACCGAAATTTTCCATCGGAATTCTCTACGTCATCTCCACCACCAACGGTTTAGGCTAGATGAGGTGGCTCAGGGCATCAACGCAATGCTCCGACCTGACCGCTCGACGCTGTACGCGCCTCCGACTGTACCGGCCTCGACTGACGGCGCCCTCCGACCTGACCGCCTCGACCTGCAAACGCGCTCGCTGACGCGCCTGCCGACTGAACCGCTCCGAACTGAACGCCTCCGACTGACCGCTCCGGACCTGACGCCTCGACTGGACCGCCTCCGCCTGACCGCCTCCGACTGACCGGCTCCGACTGACAGCTCCGACCTGACCGGCCTCCGACGCTACCGCCTCCGACTGACCGGCCTCTGACCTGCTGAGGTTCTGGGATTGGAGTCCCGACGGTAGCAGGATTTTCGACACAAGCTAGTCAGCTGGGTTGAATTCAGACAGTTTCCAGTGAATCATTCTGACGGCCAGCTGCTCTGATCGGTAGTGTTCTTTGGTTTCTCCGGTCAATATCAGGCGAACCCACCCGATCTTTCGTTCCTATTTCTTGCGTTTCCCTGCTGGTGGAAGACACCGGGCAGTGGAAAAACCCGCTAGCCAACGGTAGGTCGGCGCCGGATCTCGTTATGCAACGGGGCAAAATCTCCGCCACCTCTCGAGCAAAAATCCTCTACCACACTTACGAACGAGACTAACGGCCTTATCCATTAACACGCCCGAAAAAATTAGTAAACAATCAACGGTTTCATTATCCTTCACTCAATTTTTATTACTCTATAATTATCGTAGGTTACCGTTAATAAGATTCTTTCTGTGTGTGTCCTATTAACCTTGTCTAGTACTGTAACAATTATATCTTAAGCTTTACTTACGATTGATTGGTTGATTATTTGTGTTTCCGAGCGTCTAAGTACAGTTTATGTTGTTTTTTGACGGAAGGAGGTATAGTTCTTCTCCTCCAGATATCTTAATCAGCGGAGACGTTCTAAGGTCCCGAACTACCCTATGTTAATGTAACGGATTTAACAGTGTGTGTGTGTGTGTGTGTGTGTGTGTGTGTGAAATGGAAGAGGAGGGAACAAGAAAAATTCGTGTGCGCTCCGATACCTGTCGGACAAACCACATCATTCAGGCAGTACATGAATATAACCCAGGTATGTAGCAAGTAAGTTATGAAGTAAGTAATAAGTAACGGAGAAATACTAAGAACGTAACGTAAAATAACAGATGCACAAGAAATGGCTAATAAATGGAAATGGGAAGCCGATGTCACCAGAATCACTCCAGTACGGTGTACATACTCAACAACGGTATGGGACCCTAAATAAGTCACTGGGAACGTGGGAATACAAAAGACAAGATTGAGCAGCAAAAGTATAGAAAATAGCGGGTAACCAATGGGCAAGGTTGGCGCAGAGCAGAACGTTGTGGAAACGCGAATACGAAAAGTTTAGTGGCCACCTCCAATTATGAAAAAAGTGTATTAGAAGAAATGTATGAAAAAACATTTGAAAAAGTGCATTACTAAAAGGAAACAAAACGGAAGTATACTTTAATTTGTGTTAGTCTACCATATTATTGTGATAAGTACATGTGAAAAGAATGTGAAAACTACTCTTGTTATGATGTCTGAACGAGCAGCAAAGTCAGACAAATAGTAATCATCAAAATTCGCTCACTTGATTTGTACCTGCAGCTATCCTATTTTTGAGTAGGAGTCCTTTCTTCAAAAGGGTTTGCTATAGTTTTATTATTAAATTTTTATATAGCTAGTGTGAAGGTGCACCCTCGATGGTTAGCTTTTCGCTTTCTGCGGCGCAACCCCGGCGCAACCCAGGGTTTTATTCCCGTCCGAGGCAAAATTATACCTGAGCGCTTTCCTTACAAATGTCCCAGTATCTATTGCTGTGTGACGCTGAGAAAGTCCACCTAAAAGTTACGAAAACCAGTATATACGGTGGAGGGATGTCTTCGTGCTAACCGCACGAACTCCATATTCCTTGGCCGAAAGGTTGGTCACCGTCATGGCACGTATCGAGCTGTCGAGCCAACGGACAGGACATGGTGCGCCATGGAGCAAAAGGCTCACCGACGAACCTCTCTGTCAACGCAGACGCAGAGGCAGACGGAGCTACCGCACCCGCGTCTCCCCTGCGCCCGCGTCTGTCCCTGCGCGGCGCGCAGCGGGGGCTGTTTCCGGCTCGGGGCGCGCGCAGCTTTTAATTATGGAAGTATGCGGGCGGCGCGACCCACGTCCCCGGCGCGGCGCGGATCTCGAGCGGTCCCGACTTCGCATCCGGCCCGCGCCTGCCCACCCATTTACTCTCCATGTATCAAAAACGGCGCAGCTAACTAGAACCTGTTTATGACAGTATATCAGAATGGGTATATCGTTGAATCGATTTTTAGGTACAATTTCATGACAACTTGCAGTTTCAAGTGTGTTTCTGGTAAATTTTGTGTTTTCTAATTAACTGTTAAACACCTGAAGAAGACAAAATAGAATTTCTCGAAACGTTGCGTGAACTATTGGATATATTTGCGGGTATTTAAATAAATTTCAATAGGAATGTTTAATGAGCTGAAAGGGGATTGTCTTTATTTAATAATTTTAGTTATTTATTTTTTTAGCATTAGTTAAATATTTGTGTCTTGTATATAATGGAAATGTTAATACAGTTTTTTTTTCAAAATTCATAATTCTTTCTTTGTGTAAGCTAAAATTTCATATATTGTGAATTTTTTTGAACGCAAAAGACTTTCATATGAATCCTAAAAGGTAGCGTATAAACAAGTCACCAAATTTGTGTAGCTAAATGCTGATTTAGTCGACATCGCTTAACTTTTGTACATTCCTTGCCACGGTTTATTCTTGATTTGAAATTGTTCTAATCTCCTTCTAGTCGTGAGTAGCTACCACATACCAGCGAAGAGAGCACGTGAGAGAGCGAGAGCGCGCGAGACAGCAAGAGGGCGCGAGAGGACGAGAACGCATGAAAGACCAAGACCGCGAGAGAGAGAGCGAGTGCGAGTGAAAGAGCGAGAGCGAGTGAAAGAGCGAGAGCGAGTGAGAGAGCGAGAGCGAGTGAGAGAGTGAGAGCGAGTGAGAGAGCGAGAGCGAGAGCGAGTGAGAGAGCGAGAGCGCGTGAGAGAGCGAGAACGCGTGAGAGAGCGAGAGAGTGAGAGCGAGTGAGAGAGCGAGAGCGAGTGCAAGTGAGAGAGTGAGAGGGCGAGAGCGAGGGAGATGGGAGGACTACGGAGGTTATTCCTCACCGCAGTGGGCAGGGCATCTAGAGTGAAGTGAATGAAAGCGATGACAGCCGTCGCTCTTGCGCGCGACGCGAAATCCGAGCGGTCCGGCATCGCGACCCGCCCGCGCCCCGGCCGGGGGCGTCGCCGCCGTCTCGCCGCGCCGGCCAAACCAGACGTGACATCGTGACACCCGGGATCGACGGGGAATTTTAGAGAGCATGTCCACTTTCGGAGTAGTCATCACAGTTGACGTGAACTATGATGACACTTGTGCTGCCCAGACCGCTGCTTATGGAGGGAGCACTCGTACATGTAACTGAAGGAGAGATTTGGGTTTCAAAGAGTCAGATGAGTGGGATGTTGTGTGTGAGGGGATTTTGTAGCTGGCTTGTACTGATGAGGGAAACATCACAGCTCCAACAACGTGTGGAAGAAAATGAGTGTGAGGTGAAGCCAATGAGGGATAAGTAACGAACAATTGGCGCCGACGGTCGCCGGATGAAACTCTAGAGTTTAAGTGAAAAATAATGAGCTATAAAAGCGGTTGAAAAGTGGAAGATAATTTTTTTATGATTTGGAGGAGTTAGTGGCTTTTCCAATTTGACACCAGATTATTATTACCGTATCTGGAAGAAAACGGAGAGCAGAGAGGAGACGTGCTTGGCTGCAGACGCACATTCG